>JAIOTZ010000056.1:0-95732 GCA_023374045.1 Limonium bicolor
ATACAAGACTAGTAGTGGATCAGTCTCTTATACTTTTGTAGAGCCCTATTATAAATTCCATTGAACAACCTTATGTCCTTACTATAAATAGGACAAATTACACTGAATACAAGACGGCTGAGTGATTGCAATCAAACCCTATTCATTTACTATGCTTGTATGTTTGCCTCCACCTGCATAATTATCCCAGTTTGGTGCAACCAACTGCTCAAATTTGTAGAGGGAGCAACAAATGTTGTCACGAATCCTCAGCTGGCACATGCATGTCGACAATAATTGGAGGCGAATTGATGTCAGTCCAATAAATACTCACCACCTGATTATCGAAGGTTCACCACCTTAAGAGGAGGTGTGGAAGATCTGGATGACGACTGCTAATTTGCTCACCACGGTGGACCTTTAGTGGACCACTTCGACAAGAATGGTTGTTGACTCAATGCATGCAACTGAGACCATCATCATCAGCTCCAGTCAGTGGATTGTTGAGATAAAAAAATTTGTTCGACTTGATTCGCTTGAAGGGAGGTCTCTACTATTCGGGCTGAAATGTTTTATCAAAAAGCAGAGGAGTGAAAATTGTTCTCTGCTGGTCACAACTTCGATGTGTCGCCTCATTTTCTGTCCTTGCCCAGTCTCGTTGGTTTTGTCCATATGCTTATTTGTGAAACAAAAGTCAAAACAACCTTCTGCAAAAAAATATGAGGGTGCTTAGTTCGAACCAGTTGGAGAGGACTTCTGTTAGAGATGAGGTAGGTACAAACGAGGAGACTAAGCTTCACTTTGATCGACAGGGCTGATGAATCTTTGAGTGGATCCTTTAAGTTAATTAAAATGTCATTAATCATTGATGAGTCGCTGGTTGAAGAGACAACCCCTGAATTGTCCAGGATTGCTAGAAAGAATGAGCTTACAATTGAACGGTTGTCCTATGCAACTCGATTCTTATTTTGGTTCTCTGTGTTTTATCTAGTATTTGTACTTGTTATGTGTTGGTGAGTTTTAGTCCAGATTTTGTTGGATGATTCCTTGTCAAAGTTGGTCTATATGGATGTTCAAAGCTTGAAGGGTTGTTTTGGAAGCATTGGCTTCAAGAAGTGTCAGTTTTGGTAGTTTGACTCATATTACCAAGTCGTGATGATCGATTTAGAATGTTTTCTTATGTTCTATTACGTTCTTTTGTATTTTGGCTTGGGTATGTTTCTTAGAGAATTTTAGGATAGAGGTTTATGTTTTCTTTGGGTGGTCGCCTGTTTGGTTTTGGTTGATATGGGGACTAGTTATGTGGATGATGGTATTGGTGTTGCTCTTTCGAAGAAGCATGGTAGGCTTCTTGAACCGACCGAGGAAATTTGTAGGTTTTAGTTCCATTTTCTTATGCAACCATTCTTAGGACTTCGGTCGCTTATGGCATTTGGGGGATATGGTCTTGCTCTTTTTTCGGCCCTCAGTGGTGGGTTAGCACCATGTTGACTTGTATTACACTTCATAGTACTCTAATCCTTGCACTATCTATGTACTCAGATCATATGTATAGTTACCATATTATGTTTTATTGTATGGTCTGTTATTTTGGAAAAAAACTTATTTCAATTTCAAAGTGGGCAAGTCGCTGAGATTAAACAAATACTCCCTTTGTCCGTAATTGATCTTATCCTTTACTATTTGGGTATGTTGTTTGACTTTAATATTTAACATGTAAGATACATAATTTTATCTAAGTTTTGCAATGGAATCCTTATGCGAAAAATTATATGTTGTAGCAATTTATTTTATAAAATTAGTTTATCTTATATGTTCAATATTAAAGTGGAAAAACTTGTCAAAAAGCAAACAACAAGGTCAAAGTGGAACAGAGGTAGTAAGAAAAGCAACCCGGCCGGCACCACGACAGAAACATTCCACTGACTTCACTCTAGAAATATGCTCTCAATATGTCTAGCAATATCAGGCACGCACTTTCCCGTCCCCATATCTTTATTTGCTTCTCAAAAGTTTTCACGCCTCTGAAGAGAAAAGCTTCATAGACATTAGACGTAATAGCTTTTGGTTCCGCTCTTCGTGTTTACTTCCGTCCTTGTCTATTGCTCTTTCCAGACAGACTGCGAGTAGACTTATCATTTTCTCCTTTTCCCTTTTTCATATACTTAAATAAAAATCTCCCCAACTTTTCGTTCTTTGTTTCTTCTCTTCTTTTTCTTCGTTAAAGGGTAGTTTCTAATTGTCCTAGTTCAGGACATGTTGAAGGTGGAATGGTAAAGAACTATAGGAGAGCGGTGAAAAAACTGATGATTTTGTTGTGGTCAACGGTGCCTTGAAATTATAATTCTTGTCCCTTTAGATGTGGATCTCTTTTGTTTCTTATCAAAGTATCATATGGGTATTCATCCAGATTTCACCTTGAAGGAACCCTCATTATTTGATTAATGATCCAAATCCTGAAAGAAGACCATATAGTTCTTTTTTCCATGTATTGGTGGAGCTTATAATTATGCTTTTTGTTTTTGATTTGGGTTTCTTATCATACTCAGGGAACTTGTAATTGAAATCCACCAAGTATTGAAGGATTAAGGGAGAGGAGGGAAGAAGTTTCACTGTGATTTGAAGTGATGATGATGGTTGTATCTTCTACCTACAATGATGATGTCGTGGCGGTAAGATAGGTAGCAGTGGTTATGGCGGTGGAGTAGACGCCGAAAAGTACGTTCGGTACACTCTTGAGAAAGTGGAAGTGCTCGAGAAGGTCTACCACAAGTGCCCAAAACCAAGCTCTCTCCGCTGCCAACAACTCATTAGGGAATGCCCATTTCTTTCCAAAATTGAATCCAAGGAAATCAAAGTCTAGTATCAAAATAGAAGGTGAGTAAGTTTATTTTTTTTGCATGTTGGTTGTCTCCGATGCTGGTTGCGGTTCAGTCTTGGGGGGTGTGCGGGGCATTACCTGTTATTAACTTGAGAAATCCAAATGACATACGATTTCCCTTTGCTGAAAAAGATGGTTTCTGTGGTTTGTAAATTACTCATCCCCTACTTTTGACTGGATACGGTGATGAATATAAGAATCAAGTGCCTGGGTTGGGCTAGCCGGATTATCGATTTCTATGTAGAAGAAAAATTCTCTTTTGCATTCAATTTCCAACCGAGTCCACCCACTTCCATTGTTTACCTCTACCAGCACATGGGTTGGCTTCTGGTCATTCTTGTTTGTTGGTTTTTTATCTCTCTCACTATCCTTGGTGAAGGTTATGGGGTACTTCACTTTAAGGCAGAAGTTATAAGGGTCATTCTTGGTTTGGCCGGTCTTAGTTTTGATATACCTAAATCATTGTTCTTAATGAATGAGTGTCAATTTATTAGAGAAGAAAAAGGTGTAATCATACTACTTGAAGATGTGCAGATGAGATAGTTTTTATTAAGGCCCAATGTATATTAGAGTCCTATAATAGAAAATAGGCCCATATTTACATTTAGCTCATTCACTTGTACTAAAACCCTACTACTATAAATATATTGTACTACTGTAGCCATCAATGTATATTAGAGTCCTATAATAGAAAATAGGCCCATATTTACATTTAGCTCATTCACTTGTACTAAAACCCTACTACTATAAATATATTGTACTACTGTAGCCATCACTCATTCAATACAATACAGAGAAACATTCTCCACTATCTATCTCAAAATATAATACATTTTTTTATGGTTTTAGAGCCATTTGGAATTTTCCTTGCCGTGCAGTTATCCTTTTTCTCTTCTCCTTAGCTTTGATCCTTCACTCCAGCCATGGTTGCCTCTCCAAGCTCCACTCATTCCTCCATGTCTGCAGCACACAACAACACATCAAGAACTCAGTCAAACAATAACATCGTTTTCTATGCAATCTCTCATGTCCCCAATGTCAAACTTCATAAAACTCACAAATGAAAACTACCCATCATGGAGAACACAAATAGAGCCATACCTCCGTGGGCATGGACTCTTTGGATGAATTGATGGGACAAAAATTCGGCCATCTGAAACTGTCAATGGAGAGCCAAACCCAAAATTTCTCAACTGGGAGCAGTATGATTAAATGGTGATGTCTGACATAAATACCTCACTCTCTGAATCTATCATTAGAAATGTTGTTGATTGTAATACTGCTGCTACGACTTGGAAGGTTTTACAAGACAGGTGCGCTGCTCAATCAGCAACAAGAGCTCTATAGGTGCGTGTTCAACTAGGTAACACACACAAAGGCCATGATTCTATTACAGAATACTTCAAAAATAATGAGGGCCTTAGCTAGCTCTCTATCTGTTGCCGGTGAACCTTTGTCTAATTTACAACTTTGCCATATATCATATCTAGTTTAGGACCAGAATATGAATCTGTTCAAACTAGTTTCACCATGAGACCTGGCCCTAGCTCTTTCCTCACTACTAATTGATAAGTGTCCAAATGAGCATGTTTTATAGGTGTATTTCATATATTATATCAGCCTTTTCTTGCTCATTTCTCACTTATCGTATGTTTTCCTCTAGTTTATGTTTTTATGTTTATCTCACAAATTTATTGGTTAAACATGAGGAAACCAAGCTAGAAGCAAAGTAGACGAAGAGACGAACGCATAGGCGCAAACGGCTCGAAAAACGGAGTCCAAACGAAGAATCTCTAGAGCCGGTCAAAGTTCGCAAGTCAAATACACGTCCGTGCCCTGTCCGGGTAACTAAGGGCAGACAAGGGAAACACGTCCGTGTGTTGTCCGCGGAAGTAACCCGGACGTGAGCAAATGGTGTCCGAGGAACAAAGCACGACAAGGGGCGGACGTGAGCAAATGGTGTCCGAGGAACAAAGCACGGACAAGGGGCGGACGTGAGCAAATGTGTCTGTGGACCCAGGGCCGGACAAGACACGGACAAGAGGAAGAGACCGTGAGTGACGTCCGTGGATTTAAACCCGGACAGAAGGCCGGACAGAGACACAACCGTGGCACGTCCGCGGATTTAAGGCCGGACAAGACTAAGGAGCAACTGTGAGACGTCCGGGGAAATAGACACGGACACAGACCCGGACGCGTGTAAATGAGACCCAGATCCAGAATTAACGCGACAGACTTCGGTGCTGTTTATCTTCTTCGCGCGGCCTACAGACATATCCATCTACCCGATGAGCAATATCAGGCGCCTGCCGACAGTTTCTCACGCGTTCTGCCGCCCCAATCCACTCCTTGAATCCCTCACGCGGTGTTCCCCTGTCTTCTTCCTCCTCCTTTCTTCTATATAAACCCATTACCTCTGCATCAAATAAATGATCCCGGGAGGATCAAATCGATCCCTTCCATAATTCATCGCTCACACCACAATACGTACCACACCTACGATCCATTTCATCCTCTTATCCCCCCTTCTCCATTTTATTTTCTTTCTTCATTCATTAGCCTTATGCTGTTATTTTCCAGAGAACCAATGAAGAAATCGATTGACCATCTGTTCGTTCTTCTTCGTTGGTTCCGACTATCTTATTTCTTATGTTTTACTGTATAATTATGTCTGAATAATAAAACTAGCTTCCCGGGTTAGGAAGGAAGCCTATTTTATATAATTGTGTTATGTAAGCTTTCCAGTATAATTTATCTAAGCAGTATTTTGATTCCTCTCCTTAATGCGCTTTAATTCTCTTGTACAATTATTAAAGTGTTATTTGTAGTTCTTTGTTAAAATGCAGTGCTGAGACAAGGTTCTAGACACAGGAAGTCAAATGGGTTAACGACTAGAAGCGAGAGTTTCTCGCCGTATAGGTTAATCTATCTCCAATAGGGATTATTAATAATGCGATTAATTTATTTATGACTTGAGCAAGGTTTGCGCTTGTTGTTTAAATTAATTAGGGTTTATTAGACAGGAAACGATCAATAAACTAATTAAGATTCTTGAGTTTATTGCTAAAGTGGGAAAGTTATATTAATATGATTAAATAAAATAGGTAAGCAGAGTAACCCGGGATGCTTCTTTAAAACACAAAAAGATTTATAATTTCTATTTCTTTTCTGTTTTAATTAGTTGTTTTTAGTATTGTCTTATGAGTTAGCTGATAATCATATTCTCCCTAAAAAAATGATAAAATCTGTTAATTAGAATTCTCAGTCAATTTACTACACTATCAGTTATCCACAGCGAGGTCCCCAAGAGTACGACAACCCACTATCCAATATTCCGCAAAACGATAGGTACACTGCCTAAGTGGTAGAAGTTGTAACACACTTTTACAACCAACAAGTTTTTGGCACCGTTGCCGGGGACCTCCGGCACGGTTAATTAATGGTTTTTAATTTTATTGAGATTTCTGTTTAATTTTGTTTATCTGTTTTATTTTATTTTGTTTTCGCTTTATTTAATTTTATTTCATTTTACTTACTTTTTATTTTAGCAAGTTTATTTTATCTCTGTTTTGTTTCATATTTGTTTTTCTATTTAGTTAATTCTCTTTTATGCTTATTTTCTATTTTTAGTTCTATTCTACTTGGTGTTTTTATTTTTGTTTTTGTAGGATAGTTACTGATTATGGAAAGCGGCTACGATGAGGTAAAGAGATTGTTGATCAATTGGAATGGACTCACATCACATGCAGAAGATGTCCTCATATCAAAGGTTGGTCAAGGATTATCAATCACCTCAACAGTCAAATCGAGAGCCGTATTGGTGGGAAGTCACCAGGCTAATACACAGTACAAAGAAGCTCAGTTGGGATACCTGCTACTTCAATCAGAATGAACAGCAATCTACACAAGAGCCAGACGAATTTCTCTCGAGTCAGACCGAGCCGCTAGAAGAAATTCCAGTGGTGACTCCATGGAGTGAAGATCGATTTGAGCCAGATATTATTGAAGCTACAAGTTCTGATGAGGAGATAAAGAAACTTATCAGGACATTTTTCTCTGATGCTGAGTTGGAGCAAATGTCTGAGAGTTACAATTCTCCTCCATCTCCATCCCCAGCACAAGAGGAGCAATTAAAATTTAAAGATATTTTGTATGAGCCAGTATGCGAGCTAGAGGATGATTATCCTATTGAGCCTCAACAACCAGAAGAGGATATTTATATTCTCGAATCTGAGGAGAAAACGCTACCACCAGTCTCATAAAACTCTCACCCTACCTCCATAAGCCTCAACAACAAGAGGAGGATGTTTACATCCTCCAATTTAAGGAAGAAAAGTCATCACCACCTGGTCTCCTGTTAGAACTACGTTACCGGCAGTACCTCCTCAAACACCAGGTTTTGTGGAGTATACATTTTCCTATTTTATTTGCCGAGTTAACATTCTGTTTTGATCCAGGTGGTTGCTCTTAATTACTGCTAACTTCGTTTTCCTGGCGAAGCTGTTGTCTACTTTTATTTTTGATCCAGGATAACGAAGCAGGAGTCTAGCCAAAGACTATAAATACGGGCAGCTTACTGGAGGCAACCCAGTGGTTAAATATTATTTCCCTACTATTTTTGTTTTATGTTTTGTTTTCCATATTATTCTTATATATGCTTTTATAAATAAAAAAAGGGAAATGAGAGAGAACGAGGAGAATTAACTTGAGTTCTTCTGGCTGTTTAGGATATTTATTACAGGAACATCTTGCACATTCTACAGCTGAACTCAAGTGTGGGGGAGCTCTGCCTAAACACTCTACGAACTAGGGGGAGTACATTCTCTTTGCTTTGCACTTCAAATTTTTACATACTCCCTACTGCTTTGCATTGTGTGAGGTACTCTAGTAGATTGCTTGACCTCATTAATTTAATTCTTCCTACGCAATGAGGACATTGCTCCAATCTAAGTGTGGGGGAGGACTCACTTCTCTATCGCTCGTCTTAAGTCTCTCTTAAATTGACACATTGCTTAAAATGCTTAATCTCTCTGCTTATCTTGCGTTTTCCCAAATTCAATATCGTGTACCCTTTATATGTGGGTGTTCTCTTTAAAAACAAATATTGTTATGAATTGTGGGGTAAATGGTACAAATTTAATTTTTTTTTTATTTTTGATTACTTTTGAGGAGCATTTTTATGCGGTGTGACCAAATGATCTGAAATGGTTGGATTTTTATCGCTTAGGGGTTCCTTCTGTCTTCTTTCTTAGGGATTGCTAAGGGGTGCTTCTCTGTCAAAAAATAATAATAATAAACAAGGGACTTGCGAGACGCCATTGGTAACCAACAAATGAGAGTTGAGTGTTCTTAAATACAAGGGCTTGATGCCTACATTTTATCTTCTCATCTCTTATGCAAAAGTGAAACAAATGCAAAATTCTATTTCCTTTTTTTTCTCCTCAATGTCCATTCTTGAGAGAAGTTGGCCGTGGTAAAAGTTCTCAAAGTCACCTTAACTGAGAAACATTGAAGTACTCCGGATCATACCCCGAAACTCTAATTTTTATTTTTACCCTGAGTACACCTGTGCCACCAGCAGTTGATGGATCACACTCCTCGAAAAGTTTAAAGATCATATACTGTTCACCTGTTTATCCTACCCTTCATAATAATATTTGTTAATATTGAGCATTCCCTACTTACTTGGGTACATGGTTTTGCTTGAGGACAAGCAAAAGGTAAGTGTGGGAGTGTGATAAGTGTCCAAATGAGCATGTTTTATAGGTGTATTTCATATATTATATCAGCACTTTTCTTGCTCATTTCTCACTTATCGTATGTTTTCCTCTAGTTTATGTTTTATTGTTTATCTCACAAATTTATTGGTAAACATGAGGAAAACCAAGCTAGGAGCAAAGTAGGCGAAGAGGCGAACGCATAGGCGTAAACGGCTCGAAAAACGGAGTCCAAACGAAGAATCTAGAGCCGGTCAAAGTTCGCAAGTCAAATACACACGTCCGTGTCCTGTCCGGGTAACTAAGGGCGGACAAGGGACAACACGTCCGTGTGTTGTCCGCGGAAGTAAACCCGGACGTGAGCAAATGGTGTCCGAGGAACAAAGCACGGACAAGGGGCGGACGTGAGCAAATGGTGTCCGAGGAACAAAGCATGGACAAGGGGCGGACGTGAGCAAATGTGTCCGTGGACCTAGGGCCGGACAAGACACGGACAAGAGGAAGAGACCGTGAGTGACGTCCGTGGATTTAAACCCGGACAGAAGGCCGGACAGAGACACAACCGTGGCACGTCCGCGGATTTAAGGCCGGACAAGACTAAGGAGCAACTGTGAGACGTCCGGGGAAATAGACACGGACACAGACCCAGACGCGTGTAAATGAGACCCAGATCCAGAAATTAACGCGACAGACTTCGGTGCTGTTTATCTTCTTCGCGCGGCCTACAGACATATCCATCTACCCGATGAGCAATATCAGGCGCCTGCCGACAGTTTCTCACGCGTTTTGCTGCCCCAATCCACTCCTTGAATCCCTCACGCGGTGTTCCCCTGTCTTCTTCCTCCTCCTTTCTTCTATATAAACCCATTACCTCTGCATCAAATAAATGATCCCGGGAGGATCAAATCGATCCCTTCCATAATCCATCGCTCACACCACAATACGTACCACACCTACGATCCATTTCATCCTCTTATCCCCCACTTCTCCATTTTATTTTCTTTCTTCATTCATTAGCCTTATGCTGTTATTTTCCAGAGAACCAACGAAGAAATCGATTGACCATCTGTTCGTTCTTCTTCGTTGGTTCCGACTATCTTATTTCTTATGTTTTACTGTATAATTATGTCTGAATAATAAAACTAGATTCCCGGGTTAGGAAGGAAGCCTATTTTATATAATTGTGTTATGTAAGCTTTCCAGTATAATTTATCTAAGCAGTATTTTGATTCCTCTCCTTAATGCGCTTTAATTCTCTTGTACAATTATTAAAGTGTTATTTGTAGTTCTTTGTTAAAATGCAGTGCTGAGACAAGGTTCTAGACACAGGAAGTCAAATGGGTTAACGACTAGAAGCGAGAGTTTCTCGCCGTATAGGTTAATCTATCTCCAATAGGGATTATTAATAATGCGTTTAATTTATTTATGACTTGAGCAAGGTTTGCGCTTGTTGTTTAAATTAATTAGGGTTTATTAGACAGGAAATGATCAATAAACTAATTAAGATTCTTGAGTTTATTGCTAAAGTGGAAAGTTATATTAATATGATTAAATAAATAGGTAAGCAGAGTAACCCGGGATGCTTCTTTAAAACACAAAAGATTTATAATTTCTATTTCTTTCTGTTTAATTAGTTGTTTTTAGTATTGTCTTATGAGTTAGCTGATAATCATATTCTCCCTAAAAATGATAAAATCTGTTAATTAGAATTCTCAGTCAATTTACTACACTATCAGTTATCCACAGCGAGGTCCCCAAGAGTACGACAACCCACATATCCACTATTCTGCAAAACGATAGGTACACTGCCTATGTGGTAGAAGTTGTAACACACTTTTACAACCAACACAAATCTATAGTGCTATTTTGAACCATGAGTCTATTCAAGCTACTTAGCCAAATCCTATTCCTCTCTCTGCTAATGCTACCTCCGAAAATACCTTCAAATCACCCAGACAGAGGTTTCACTAAAGGTAGAGGCTACACAAAAGGGGTGGAAGGTATTAGAAAAGCTCTCAACCACTTTCACTGCAAGGCCTGTTACTCGTCCTAAAGTATCAAGTCTTTCATAAAATGGATCACACTACGACTGCCTGCTATCATAAGTATAATCATGTCTATCAGCCCAGTGCTTCTGAACAATTTGGGACAAACTACACCTCATCTAGTGTTCCAGACATCAACTCGTATCCTGATACAGCAACAATAAACAACTTCAATGGCCAACCTAAACATGGACAATCAGACCTACTCTAACAATGAGGAGATTTTACTTGGGAATGGTAATACTATGTCCATCCATAGCAAAGGTTGAGGACAATTTAGAGATATATAAATGAATATTAAATAATGTGTTTAGTCTAACACACTATTTATTATGTACACACATATAAATTTTTTAAATATACATCAATTTAAGTATAAATGTTCTAGTCATGAGATAAAATAAAATAGGTTAAATTGATGTAGTGAACACTTTTTCATGAAAGCTGTCACGCTTGAACTACTTTACACAAACTGGTAGGAATATCCTAAACACTTGATGTCACCAAATACCTTAAAAAAAGTACAAAAGGAAAAGCTCAAGAATATTGGTTCCCACAAAAGTGCGGTAATTAATGATAAGTTTAAGCTCATCATCAATGAGCATGACTCTTGAAACAATTCCAATTACTTTTACTAGGAGTTTTTTAATTAAAGAATTCTTCCCAGCTTTGTCGCATGATCATTTGTTGGGATATTAATTCTAAGAATAATAATAATAATATATGTATTTCTCTAAATCATAATCATAGTATTTTGTTCTTTAAATATTTTACTTTTGAGATTCTTAATTGTTTCGGAATGATACGCATATAACAATCGGCGATTTTAGAGTCACATTGTAACACCCCTATAATAATAAAACAACAGTGGAAAATAAACTAAAGGTGCTACAGACCATCGGGCTCCAAACACCCGGTACCAACCTCACCAATTACAACCATTACAACTAACTAAGTTACGGTCTGAACTTCGAGAAAACTTAACATCAACATAACCATAATAAAATACATTCACTCTCCATAAGCCTAGTCCCATCCCAATCACTCATGCTCTTCGTGGCCACCTGTAAATAAATTTATACCTGCAAGATGAAACCAAGCAGCCCACCCCGGGAGGGGTGAGTCAGTTCCCTGGAATGGAACTGGTACAATTCTCCAAAACAATCTTTAAAACATAACTCTTCAAAATAAACAGTAACTTGAAATTAAACTCTTGAAAGTAAAGCAGGGAAACAAGGCACTTTAAAATCACCAAGCCAAAGATAACAAGTTAAGGATAAAGATAAATAATAGAAAAGGTAAAGTTAGTGAAACAAAACCACACCATGTGTTAGTGAACATCCAATGCCTTAGTTAAACCCAATTCCCGTCAGGAGTAGAAAGACTCAGATAGTCACAAAGGACTAGGAATAATAAGATAGATCCAAGATTCAATAACTCAAGAGTGGAATAATTCAACTGGGAGATGGCCCCCACCGCCAAATATAAATGTCCGTATGGACGAGGGATATACAGCCCCCTGCTGTCATATTAAAAAATGTCCCGGTGGACGAGGGATACAGCCCCCTGCTGTCATATTAAAAATGTCCTGGTGGACGAGGGATATACAGCCCCTGCTGTCAAATATAAATGCCCCTATGGGCGAGGGATATACAGCCCCCTGCTGTTACCATTGAAGACGGGCGCACGTCAAAACCTCAAGAACCAGCTCATGGATGAAACGATACCCAGAGTCAAAAGAAGAATTTACCAAAGTTGACCTTTTTCAAATTCCCACTAGATCACTAACTACCCAGAGCAATACCAAAACACTCAGTCCTACAGAGTGCAGAAGCGTAAACCCTAAGCAGTCAATGTCTAATGGAACAACCAAAAAGAAGGAACCAAAACCCAAGTGAGTTTCACATTCAAGGCTCAGTTAGTCACACAAGCTGAGTTAGTCACACAACCATTTCCTTTTAGAAATTCCTCTTAAAGTCAGTTAGCGTTTTTCGAAAACGTCTCATAAGACAATCAGCAAAAGTAACGGAGTACGAGAAATCGTACTAAACATTCCATAAAGTCCAAAACACAACAAGCTGAGTACGAGAAATCGTACCTGGGTAACGTTGTAGCAGTTCTAATCTACTTGCGCAAACAATCAACAGTACTCTGAAGAATATTAAAGGTAGTTTATCATCAATCACTTGTAGCCCACGTTAAACTTAAATAAACTCCTCACTGTTATTCCTAAGTCTCAATTGTCTTTTAAGCCCTCACTTAAATGCTATGAATAACCTTTGACTAGTCTTAGAACGTTGTATAACTCAAGGTTGTAAGACCAAGGAATGTATTTTATTAACACTTGTTAATTGTTCCACCCTTATCCACTTTACCCATACTTAACCATAATTCTCACATTAAAGACCTTTATAACATAAGTGCATTATACGTTATTCAATCAATCTTAGAATTTCAATAACAATTCTTAAGCTCAATACTTTTATTCTTACTTTAGGACATACATCGTGTTATGACCAATGATGGGTTTATCTTAGAATACTATACTATTATTTCACAATTTATTGACTATGTATCTTTATCAATATCTACTAGATAATCCATTATAACTAAGTCTTCCCCTTAACTTAATTAAGATCTACAGCCCGTATACTGAAATCGTAGTGTTGTAGATGCATTTTAGTATAACTTATTTGAGCTACTAAACTCAATTATCTTATCTTTAGTTCAGAATGGCCTTTAATTACAACCATCTATTAATCTTTTCATAAGTTGTTAAATTACTTTTCATCTTGAAATAACCATATTATAGTTAACTCAAACTTATCGAACTCTCACATTTAGTATCCACAAGGTATATTATTTACTTAACCATATCTTTATAATAAGGTGTTTAAGATAACCTTTTATGTATCCTTACTTACATTTAATTCCCTAACTGTTTTACTTTTACACACATTCTCTCTATAGACCATGTATAATCCTTTTATATTAAACTTCGTTAAACTCAAGTCTTAAATACATTTTATATTGTTTACAAAAACCTAAGGTTTCAAAAGAATAACTTAATAAATTAATTTCCTTTATTGTATTTAGGATGGACATTATATCTTAGCATAAGGTAGAATTTATCAAAGAATTAAATTCTGGTTCGTAAGTGAAATTGTCAATTACTTAATAAGATAATATATTCTGAACAATCTCCATACCTTATATTCAAATGACACATTAATATTTCCAGTGTCAAAAGGTAAATCAATATAATCTCTTATGTAACCTAGTTTCATCTAATTAAAGGTTTAAAGATTTTAAGTATCTAATTTCTATTTACAAACCTTCTTATAAATTCTAACTACTAAATACATTACTTAACTATAAACTCACATCCTGAATATTGGTATTAAATGTATTTATATGGCTTAACTAGTTGTAAGAAACTTAAGGATTATTATTTAGATTAATTTCCTAATCATAGTTTAATGTAGTTTTATATCATAATCCCTTTTAATGATTTTATCTTAAAATATTAAGTTATTACTCAATACTATAAATATTAAGAAATAATTAAATCTAGACTTATTTATCCTCTTCACATTTAGATGTAAAAGTAACTCATTTATTTTATTATTGTTTATATAATAAGAACATTTAAATGTAAAAGTATTTCATTCATTTTATTATTAATTATATAATAAGATCTATTTGTGTAACACTTTATGTAAACTAATTACAAATATTCCTAAATTTCAACTTATTAATTTCTTAACCAATATAGATTCACATTGTGGTCATTGACTAAATATATACGTGTATTTAAATACTGTTTATATAAATCTTAGAAATTCAAAGATAACTAAAAACTCAACCTATAACCATAAATTAATACCACCTCATTAATATTCTTTTATTAGTATCATGTAGAGGTTTAGTTTAACTCATTAATTCCTTCATATCATATTTTCTATAAGGTATTTTATTTCTTTTATTTATTTATTTATCGTATATATATATCCTTCCTATTATATTTCTCACAAGGAATGTTATTTCCTTTATCTATTTTTATTGTATTTATATATATTATATACCTACATATATTAAGATTTATCCAGAACATTCTTTAAGAAATTCTATTGTATTTAATTATATCTAATATCTTTTAGACATATCCAAAACTGATTTATGGTTTATAAAATAAAGTATTTCCCTTAGTTTTAGTTAAACATATTATCTTCCATATTATATAATAATAAATGTAGTTTAGTTAAATTCCTTGATTTAATATAAGTTTCTATTTATTTCTCTCATATAAATATATATATAAATATATGTAACAATTTTTACTTCACTTAAAGTTTACCCAAAATATTTATAAACATACTGTATTAAATGTTAATTAGTCTTATTATATTTTCCCCAACCTATAAAGTTCATTAATCAACTATACTTTAATTTTGATTACATTAAAAACTATATATTATAAGTTATTCTTATGAAAAACTCATAAACACAATTTTTAAAACCTTTTTCCATCGCCCAAAAATTCCCAAATTTAATATACAGTAACTATAACATTTTAGACATATTATAAAATTTTTGTTTCATAAAAATATCTCTTTAATTTAGCCAGATAATTCCAGAAAATCCGAAAATTGCAAAAATCATAACTTATGTTTAAAAACTCCAAAACCATAATACTTACATCAAAATAAACTAGATTAAATAAGGAATCTATGGTTAAAATTTCAAGTCAAAATACCTTCGGGAAGGTATTCAAATTAATTCAACAAGTTAGGGTTATTTACTGAAATTTATAAAAACTTAATCTGAAACGTTTTAATCTCAGCCGTCCAAATCTCTTAACTAAGATCCGACGGACCCTGAACGACGAGTTCTTCAGCGATTCAACTATGGACTTCGAGTACTAATTCACGATTTTCTCCCAATCTACAGAACGAAATCGAGTGATTCCTGTTTTTATAGTCTCGAAATCAAATTTCGGTTCCATTGATGCCAATTTCCCCAATTATAATGCAGTATACACGAAATACGATTCTGGGTTCGAGTTAGGTCGAGTTTGAGGTTTACGAATTCGATTTCCACAATTCTTCTCAAAATAATGCATAATTGAACAAATTGTCACGTGGGTTTGGTCGACAATGAAGTATAGATTAGCAACAACGGAAGAATTTGAGGAAACACTCACCGGAATTTCAATATCGGAGGAGAATTCGAGAAAGGATTCTGGAAAAACTCGAACTTCCGATCAGTTCGTGAAGCCAACTTCGAGGATCTATAAGTTATTGTACAGATCGATTTAGGCTTTGTTAATTGGCTCAATAGAAAGATGAAACTTAGCTCTACACATTGATAACTAGAACTAATCCTAACTCGCAACACAAAGAAAGAAATTAAGGTCGCAAGTCACGAGTTCATGCCTTACTATTTCGGTATGATTTTATGTGCTGGCGAAACCGAAACTTAAGACCTCTATATCTTCCAACCGGTTACGAATCAGACTTGGGAATAAACATGAAAATTGTAGAGGGATTAGAGATCTTTACAACGAGCTAAAGAAATCGAATTTTGGTTGATTAACGAAGAAGTTATGATCGACGCAAGTTACCTGAAAACGAAGGGAAATCTGGAATTCTGGAAACAGTTTCGTAAGGTGGCTACTTTGGCTCGATTTTCCGATTGATTCAGAAGGATTTAGGGTTTGTATGAGTAATGGTTGGAAAGAGGAATTGTAGGAGAAGAGAGTGGTGAAGACGGCATGGAAAAATATTGAGAGATGTAAAAGTTATAGCCGTCTAAAGTTAGGGCAAAGTAAGAGAAATCGGTTACCGAAATTCAGGGAAGAAATCGGCTAAGTGTGGGTGACCCATTACAGAGTGACACGTGGCATCTCTTAAAATTTTGATTCAAAACTTCAATCTAGTATAACTTTGGCTAGGATGATCCGTTTTTGACGTTCTTTTTATCGATCTTCATGGTTTTTCATAACCTATTTTTTGGTATAGGTTCATGGCCTGGTTTGACCATTCTCAAAAAGTCAACTCTAGCAAGGCTTAATAAGCTTTAAGGTTTCTAGAATTTTATATTGACTTTTATGTTTCAAAACAATGTTCCAACACTTCCTAAAATCTTTATAATATATTGGAGTGCTTAGAAATTTTTCCAAGATTTATTGACTTATAAATCTTATTATTAAATTCATAATACTATATAATAATATATAATAATTAAATATTTAATTGTATTCTTTAGGGTTAAATAGGAGGAATCCCCTAAATAGATTTTCATAATTCCACATAATATTAATATACATAATTTCATACAATAATTAATTTAAATAGCATTATCTAAGGTTTAATAAAAGAAATCCCCTAAATTAATCTCCATAATTCCTCATAATTAATACTCATAATTCCATACAATAATTAAATATTCATAATTCCTTATAATAATTTAATTCTCATAATTCCATATAATAATTTAATATTCATAATTCCATATAATAATTTAATATTCACAATTCCATATAATAATTTAATACTTAATAGTATTATTTAAGGTTTAACAAAAGAAATCCCCTAAATTAATTTAAATTAATTTAGGGGTATTTCACACATCCCATATTTTTTTCACATCATTTTAAACAATTATCACTTTTTTTAATCAATTTTAAAACACACATAATTTAGTTTTAAACTCTCTTTATTTGACATATCTTTTTATTTTTCTACTTATTAATTATGATAAGATTACAAACTTTAATACTCAATTATTATACTGTTATTTTCAATAATACACAAATAATCTTAATATAATATTTAATAATGCTTAAAATTTATTATAGTTTTGAAACAAAAATAAATAAAATTTATTCATATATTATTAATGCTTTATTATTTTTCCTTTAATATTTAGGATTATAATATTATAATGAATTTGAAATTAATACATTAGTACAAATTATATTTTTCAAGTATATATTAATATTAAAATTTTATATTACTAAAATATAAATAGTAAGTACTAATTTATCATATATATTAAAAATATGAAAAACATAATCAATATGGATCTCATTTTATAGAGATTGAGATTTTATGAATTTTGATATATTTAGTGTATTTATATAATTATTAGTTTTTAAAATGTTACCATTTTAAAGTATATAAAGTTTAACTATTTATATTTGACATATTATAATTAAAAAAAATAATAAGTCCTATTTTCTGATTTTTAAAAAGTTCTTTCCGAAGAATCTAAAATTAGAGTTTCTTATCTCTCTAATCTTGAGCCTCATCACTTTTTTAGTTAAGAACTAATAAGAATCTTTGATAATCATATCCCACGTCAAACTATATCAAAACTATTTTTTTTCCTTCCATAAATTTATTTTTTCTTATAAAAATATATTTACAGTCTTTACTAGAGTTGGAGATATATACATAACTACTTCTATTTTATTATTTTTTCTTTACTGATTTCATCGATCTTAATTCTTAATCCATACATAGTGACCAGGGTCGTTTACACAACCACAATATGATAGATATTAGAACTTCTCATAAAAATCGACCTAATCCCAATATATTTAAGGCAATACTACTCACTAGAATTCGATCCAATTAATATACAAAAAAAAACTTTTAATGATAGAACACTCAACTCACGCACTAAGTGCTACATCTATAGCTTCGTAGAAATTAACCTCACACAAATGGTGAACTGGTAGAATTATATTTAGTTTCCTTGTAATTAGTTTTTTTCTTATTCTTTCCTTTCTTATTCTGTTTCCTATTCTAGCATAATTAATTAGTTGCATACCCTAATTATTTAGTTTCCTATTATATAAAGCGTGATTTCCCTTCTCCTGTAACTCATTCTTTCAAAGCGCAAACATAACAAAAGGCTCACATCCTCCCGTTTTCTCTAGCTATTAAATTTCTTCCTCGCTCCTTCATAAGTTTTGATATGGTATCAGAGCAAATAATTCCGATCTATCCCTACCGTATTCCACAAATCAATTCTCCCAACATCTCCCTCCTTCGACTGTTCTAATTCCTCGGATCTCTTCCGATTTCTATGGCGAACCAAGACAGGGAAGCAGAACTAACTCGTCTGCTCACGCAAATTCTCACCAATGTTGCCTCTTCCAGCACTGGTGCAGCTAAGCAGGACAATTCAGATCCCTATTATATCTACCCAAGCGACTACCCCGGCATGATTATTGCCGGAAAATTCACCGGCAAAAATTTCTCCAGATGGAAGAAAGCCGTTATTCTATCCCTTACCGCCAAGAATAAACTTGGATTTTATCAACGGTAAGATTACTAAACCTGATTCCAAATCGAGTGTAGGTTAGAGCTGTCAAAATTTGACCCACCCGAAAACCCGTCCGTTTTATTCGAACCGAACCCGAAACCCGATTGAACCCGAAAATATTTAAATATAATAAACCCGAAACCCGATTGGGTAAAATCCGAAATGACCCGAAAAATTTATAACCCGAAACCGACCCGAACCTGAAATGACCCGAAATAATAGTAATTAAAAATTAGCCAAACTTGAATAACATGAAATAATAGTGACCATAAATTGTCCCAAACCTGAATGACCCAAATAAATATGACAAAAAAATTGATTTAAACTTAGTATATCCGAATGAAATTCAGAATAGGCATTGTATTGAAAGTTCTGTAATCTATATGTTGTATATTCTTATAGAAATTAGGTATATATTTTATTATAATTTTTTCAAAAAAATATTAACCATGACCCGAAATAACCGAAACCCGTTCTATCTGACACTATTACAACCCGAACCCGAATGACCCGAACCCGAAATGACCCGAAAGTTTAATGACCCGAACGGATATGCCCCGAAAAGATATGACCCAAAACCCGAACGGATAACCCGTTTGACAGGCCTAAGTATGGTCAATGGGAGCGCTGTAACAGTTTGGTCCAGTCTTGGCTTGAACACGCCCTAGACGATTCGATCGCTCAGAGTTTCCTTTCTGCAAGTTCTGCTTATGATCTATGGAATGAACTTGTAGCTACATATGAATCTAGCAATGGTGTCCAGCTATACCAGATCAGGCAAGCGATCAGTTCTTTGAAACAGGAAAATGATAGTATTACCGAATATCACATCAAATTCAAGAAACTGTGGGATGAAATGGATATGATGTATCCGTCCCCTACTTGTAACTGTGAGTTGTCGAAGGAAAACCAGAAATATTACCAAGATCAGAGACTGGTGGAATTTTCTCATGGGACTTCATCCTTCTTACAAGACCATTCGTGGGAACATTTTGATGATGAAGACCCTGCCTGCTATGGAACACGTCTACTCTCTTCTATTACAAGAAGAAAAACAAAACCAGGTTACTGCTGAAACTGAGAAGGGAATGATTCAATGAGTTTGCTAATCAAACCTTCAAATCAGTTTCTGATAACAGGTCGCAAGTTGAAAAGAAGAAAAATCTTCATTGCAACTACTGTAATAAAAAGGACACCTTGAAGAATATTGTTTCAAGAAATCTGGGAAGATAATCATATGTTCTCACTATGGCAAGAGAGGGCATCTAGAGGATAAATGCTTTATCAAAAAGAGGAAGATGGAAGGCAAATTTCAGGAGCATGGCTGCCAATATCAGCTTTGAGGAGGAAGATGGAAAGAACACTCTGCCTAAAGAGAATCCCCAGCTGAACATGGGCTTCACAGCGCAGTAGTTACAACAGCTCTCAGAATTACTGAGCAATCAAGGAAAATCTGCTATGTGCAGTTTTCAGGTAATTCTTTGTGTCTTAGTGCTGCTGTGTTAAAGATAGTTTCAGGGATTTGTGGATTCTAGATTCAGGTGCTTCAGACCATATTTGTTGTGACAAATCCATCATGAATTCCATCAAGAAAAATGAAAATTTGAAGCGCATTAGGATGCCTGATAACCGTGTTAGAGTGGTTGATTATGTTGGACAGATTCTGATATGTCCTGATTACAATCTTCGTGATGTCCTTTGTGTAGAAGGCTTCAGTTTTAACCTTCTTTCTATCCCCAAGTTAGCTGTCCAGTTAAACAACCTAATTTGTTTTGGAAATGAGGGTTGTTTTGTGCAGGACCCTTTGAAGAATGATCTCTTTCAGATAGGAGCTGTCAAGGAACGATTATACATCCTGGACAAACACCAGTTCCAGAGTTATTGCAGCAAAAAGAGGAGCACTATTTGCAACTCCATCTCTGTTATCGATGAATGGCATTGCAGGCTTGGCCATGTTCCAATCGGCAAGCTGAGAGGTTTAGACATTTTACATATATCAAACAGAAAGACACTGACAATTTCTTTTGTGAAGCTTGTAATAAATCTAAGGCTCATAGACTGCCTTTTGGGAACAACAGTATTAAAACAACATGTATTTTTTGAGATGGTCCATATTGACACTTGGGGGCCTTTTCATATGGAGACACACGATGGATTCAAGTACTTTGTTACCATTGTAGAAGATTTTAGCCGTGCCACATGGGTCTACATGATAAGACATAAGAGTGATGCTTTCAAAGTGATAAAACAGTTTATTCAATATGTAAAAACTCAGTTTTCTAAACAAATTAAGGTAATCAGATCCGACAATGCTAGAGAACTTGGAACTAGTTATGAGGGGAGAGATTTCTTTGAGAAACATGGCATAAAGCATGAGACCACATGCCCTAATACCCCTCAGCAAAATGGGATAGCTGAGAGGAAACATAGATATCTACTCGAGACTGCTAGAGCTCTATTTTTCAAATCTAATGTTCCCCTTGAATTTTGGGGGGAATGTATTCTCCATGCGACCTTCCTGATCAATCTTCTCCCCAGCCAACCCATTAATATGAAGACACCTTATGAAGTTTTATTCAACAAGAAGCCTGAGTATAAGCACTTGCAAATATTTCGGCTATTTGTGCTTTGCTACTATCACAGGCATAATTGGAAACAAATTCAATCCCAGATCCACAACATGTATCTACTTGGGCCAACCCATCCACCAGAAGGGATACAAGCTGCTAAATCTTGAAACCAGAGAAATTTTTGTCAACCGAGATGTAATCTTCTATGAATCCTTGTTTCCTTTCAAACATATACCAACCAATCTGGAGATTGATCTGAAGAAATACCTTCTTCCTGCTGAAATTGAAAAGCTGTCTAACACCACACCAGCAGAGTTTGCTGCTGATCAACCCACTCCTGACTCTCATCACTATGTTGATGATATTCCTGATGTTACCCATCAGCACCATGATCAATCTTTAACCACACTAGAAGGGGAAAACGATCTAGAGGGGGATCACTACAATCCTAACGACAATGATAATTCTGACCAACACAATCCCATCGAACAAACTATTAACCAACCAACTGATGCAAGACGATCCACACGCATCAGAAGTGCTCCAGCTCACCTTCAGGATTATTTTCTGGGCACTACAAAAATGAGCACCCTTACGGATGTTATTCCCTCAAGATGCATGTGTATTGAATCTCAGACAGAACAAGATGTTACTGAGCCTGAGAGTTATGAAGAGGCTGCTTCCAAAGATGAATGGATCACTACTATGCGCAATGAAATACAAGCTTTAGAAGACAATCAAACTTGGGAACTTATGGAACCATGTAAAGGCAGAAAACCTATTGGCAGTCGATGAGTCTACAAAGTGAAGCTTGCATCTGATGGTAGAATTGAAAATTCAAAGCTAGAGTAGTAGCAAAGGGCTACATTCAGAAGGAAGGAATCGACTACCAGGAAACATACTCACCTGTTGCTAAGATGACAACCGTGCGATCTATCCTTGCTATTGCTGTCAAGAGGGGCTGGGATGTTCACCAATTTGATGTGAACAACGCTTTCCTCAATGGTGACCTTGACGAGGAAGTGTATATGATTCCTCCAAAGGGTTACTTAAATGAAGGAGATAAACGAGTCTGCAGATTAAAGAAGTCCTTATACGGACTGAAACAATCGTCAAGGCAATGGAATTCTAACCTCCTAGCTTCCTTCAGACTTTGGGTTACACCCAATCACTCAACGACTATTCCCTTTTTACCAAGAAAGAACATGGTCAGTCTACATATGTTCTTGTATACGTGGATGACATTCTTGCCACTGGAAACAACACGACTGAAATCCACAAGATCAAACAGGAGCTCAATACTGTTTTTAAGATCAAAGACCTCGTTTAATACGTTTCTTTCTGGGAATGGAGTTCTTAAATACTCTAGAAGGTTTAGTCGTTACTCAAAGAAAATTCATCAGCGAGACACTTAACAGGTTTTTCCATTCTGACTGCAAACCTACTGTTGCTCCAATGGAATACAATTTGAAGTTTGATGATCAAAACAATAAACGCCTCATTAATCCTACTGTCTACCACAGATTGTAGGAAAATTGAACTACCTGACTAATACCAGGCCCGATTTATGCTATACAGTCCAGTTCCTGAGCCAGTTTTCTAGCAGTCCTACTGAAGCTCATCTCAAAGCTGCTCACCATGCTCTCAGATACGTCAAAGGGACTTCAGGTTTTGGACTCCTTCTGAATAACAGTGACTTAAATTATCTAATCACCTAATACGATGCTGACTGGGCAGCCTGTCCATCGACTAGAAAGTCTGTGAGTGGATATTTTATTACTCTGGGAGCTTCTCCGATTTCCTGGAAATCAAAAAACAGCATTATTGCTTTGTCTACTGCCGAAGCCGAATATAGATCCATGAGGAGACTCACGGCAGAATTGGCCTGGTTAACCCGATTACTGTCTGAATTGGAGGTGACTAGCATTGCCCCTGTTCCCATCAAATGTGATAATCAGGCAGCTGTCTATATAGCCAAAACCCTATTTTTCATGAAAGAACTAAGCACATTGACTTAGACTGCCATTATGTGCGGGAGAAGCTGAAGCAAGGACTGATATCAGTCGAATTTATCCCGGGTCGATTACAACTAGTTGATCCTCTAACTAAAGTAATTACAGGGAAACAATACACTACTATTCTTCCCCAACTGGGATTACGAGATGATACTGCCATCCGATGACATTTCAACCCAATCTCTATGGTCTTCACCCTAGAGCTTGAGAGGGGGTGTTAGAATTATATTTAGTTTCCTTGTAATTAGTTTCTTTATATTCTTTCTTATTCTTTCCTTTCTTATTCTTTCTTATTCTGTTTCCTATTCTAGCATAATTAATTAGTTGTCTAGCCTAATTAATTAGTTGCCTAGCCTAATTAATTAGTTGCCTTTTCTATTCTTGCCCGCTATTATATAAAGCGTGGTTTTCCTTCTCCTGTAACTCATTCTTTCAAAGCGCAAGCATATGAATAACAAAAGGCTCACATCCTCCCCTTTTCTCTAGCTATGAAATTTCTTCCTCGCTCCTTCATAAGTTTTGATATGAACAACAACTTGGTACTTTGGGGCTGATGATAATTCTAATGAGTACTAGGCCAAGATGTCGATACAGTATTATTTTCATGGCTCACTAACTTACCACAAAAGCTAAAAAGCTTATTAAAAGTATTCTATAATTCTTTTTGGTTTTGGTGACATATTTATGAAGATATAACAACAACGACTTCTACTCTAAATAGATGTCAGTTCTCATTTTCTATAAAGCCCATCTATCGTCCAATGGTGTTGACACCTCAAAGCGTAGATATTGTTGGAACATATTGTTGCGGAAGTGACTGGGTAAGAGAGTAAATTATTGTACTAGAAAATCACCCTACATGAGAAAATTCACGGGTCATGGTAATCACAATGGTCTCGCTTAAGAACCACATAGACATAATTTAATTTCCTGATTGTAATTTCTTAGTACATTAAAGCACTACAAAATTACCCACAATAGCTGTTAGATAAAGCTATAAACAAAACACCAGAACTATAACTGATTGTACTATTACTTCAGAAATACAAAGAGAGAAGACAATACAACTTAACTATGTATGAAGTTGATTGTTAAAGGGATGAGAAACTAAGGATGATACTAGCCCCTATTTATAGTAAAGGGACTAGTATCCCTTTTCCTAATATATCGATGTGGGATGATTCACATCTCACAATTCTCTACCTTGGTTTATCCCACCTCAAAAAATAAAACACACGCTCTCAAAAAAAAGAAGTGTCTTCTAATGCGCCTTCATGCGCCATCTTCAATGTGTAGGATGTTGGTCAAGTCCAAGCAATGTTTGAACTTAACTGTGGTCACCACCTTGGTCATCATGTCTGCAAGATTCTCAGTCGTCTAGATCTTCTGAACAAGAATATCCCCTTCTTCGAGTATCTCCCACACAAAGTGATAGCAAACGTCAATATGCTTTATCCTCGCATGATAGACTTGATTCTTTGCTAAATGAATAGCACTTTGACTATCACAGTGCACCGTGATGTGCCTCTGACAAACTCTCAAGTCTTTAAGCAACCCATGAAGCCAAATAATTTTCTTTACAGCCCTGTCAGAGCCATGTACTCCGCCTCGGTCGTAGACAAAGCAACTGTAGACTGCAAGGTAGATTTCTAACTCACTGACGCCTTGGCTAAAGTAAACAAGTAACCAGTAGTTGATCGTCGGTTATCCATGTCACCTGCATAGTCAAAATCACAATATCCAACCATACCCTGACCACCTTTAAGTTTTAACATCCCGCTCAAATAGCAGAATAACATCTACAGTACCTTTAATATACCGTAGAATCCATTTCACAGCATGCCAATGACCTCTGCTAGGATCCTGTATACACCTGCTCACTACTTCAACTGCTTGTGAAATGTCGAGCCTTGTACACACCATAGCATACATTTAGCTACCAACTGCATTCGCATATGGGACTCATACCATATATTCTCACTCCTCTTCGGTCTTAGGAGATAACTGGACACTTAGCTTTAAATGAGGTGCAAGCGGGGTACACAACTTTTGAATCATCATGCATGCCAAAACGTTGTAGCACCTTCTTCAAGTATTGCTTCTAAGTCAATTGAAGCTCGCCACTCCTTTTGTCTCTGCTAATCTCCATCCCGAGAATCTTCTTGGCTTCTCCCAAATCTTCATCTCAAACTCTTGTGCTAATCCTTTTATATATCAATCTCTGACTGATTCTTTGAAGCTATTAGTATGTCATCAACGTACAAGAGTAGGTAGATGTGAGACCCATCATGTAGCATTCGTAAATATACACAATGGTCATATTTGCTTCTTGTGTACCTCTGCCATTTCATAAACAAATCAAATCATTTGTACCATTGCCTTGGAGACTACCTCAGCCCATACAATGACTTGTTCAACCTACAAACTCAATCCTCTTTACCACGAACCTTATATCCTTCCGGTTGAGTCATATAGATCTCTTCCTCCAGAACACCATGTAAGAACGCAGTCTTCATATCGAGTTGGGTTAGTTCCAAATCCATCTCCGCTACCAATGCCAACAGAATTCTAATAGAAGAATGCTTCATAACTAGAGAAAATACCTCATGGTAATCAATACCTTCCTTCTGTGCATACCCTTTGGGCACTAACCTGGCCTTGTATCGGACGCTGTTTTCACTCAGAGTTCTTTCTTTCTTTGCAAACACCCATTTGTAGCCAATTGCCTTCTTGCCCTTAGGTAGTTGTGCCAAACTTCCATGTGTTGTTCTTGTGAAGAGAATTCATATCTTATTCCATGGCACCTTTCCACTTCTTACTTTCCAAGTTTTGACTTGCTTCTTGGAAAGTAGGTGGTACCCCTTCATCTACAACTGGAAGTGCATAAGCCACCATATCCGCATAGCAAGCAGGTTTGTGGATCTCTCTTCTGGGTCTTTCTTCTACAATCAGATCTGATTCTGTTGTTGGAGCTTCCACTTCCGACTCATCTACTCCTTGAGAGTCACTATCATCTCCAACCAATGGGTTTAGCAATGTCTCCTCGAACTCACTTGTTTGGTGCTTTCTCCACCTACTTCTGAGTTCCATCTGTCTAGATAGAGTGTAATGTCACCTTCTGCCACATCATAGATTCATCAAAGGTAACATCTATGCTAATAATTGTCTTCTTTGCTTCTAGGCACCACATCCGGTATCCCTTTACCCTAGGCGTAAATCCCATAAATAGAGCCTTCTTTGCCTTTAGATCCAATTTTGATCCCTTCACATGGTAGTAAGCCATAGAACCAAATAATCGCAAAGAACTATAATTAGTAGCTGGTTTTCCAGACCGTGCCTCAAGTGGTGTCTTTCCACCAATAGCTGACGACGGTAACCGATTCATAATATGGCTGCAATATGTTACCGCCTCTGCCCAAAATTGTCTCCCCAACCCAGCATTTGACAACATGCGCCGAAGAGGTTCAGTTAATTCGCTCTGCCACTCGATTCTACAGTTGTGTTTCCCTGACTGTGAAGTGTTGAACGATTCCCGCGTCTTTGTAAACCTTCAAGAATGGATCGCTC
The DNA here is from genome assembly GCA_023374045.1 of Limonium bicolor. Classification (NCBI taxonomy): domain Eukaryota; kingdom Viridiplantae; phylum Streptophyta; class Magnoliopsida; order Caryophyllales; family Plumbaginaceae; genus Limonium; species Limonium bicolor. The sequence goes on from JAIOTZ010000056.1 coordinate 27,109, forward strand.
TTGTACTCTCCCCCATTATCTGTTCGAAGATACTTGATCCTTCGACCTGTTTGTGTTTCACCTATCTTCTTCCATGCTAGGAAGATTTCCATCACTTCATCGTTAGTCTTCATGGCATATTCCTAAATCCTTCAAGAGAAATCATTAAAGGTCACATAGTAGTGGTTACCACCCAAGGAAGGCGTCATGGCGGGTCCCCAAACGTCAGAATAGACATAATCCAAAATACCCTTCGTATTATGGATGGTAGTGTAAAACTTTAATCTCTTTTGCTTCCCAATGATGTAATGCTCACAAAAGTCTAACTTACAAGCCTTCACACCTTTCAACAATCCTTGCTTTACAAGAATCTATAAGGATTTTTTACCAGCGTGCCCCACCCGCATGTGCCATAACTGCGAAGCACAATTCTCCTTGGAAGTGTTTGCAACAGCTGTTGTTCCAATAATTGTACTACCCTCGTAGTAATATAGATGATTTCTTTTGGTGCCTCTTATCACCGTCAATGCTCCATAAATGACCCTTAGAACTCCATCCTTAGTAGTCCATGAGAATCCTTTTGACTCCAAGTGTCCCATAGAAATGAGATTTTTGGTCAAGTTTGGAACATACCGAAGATCTCTTAGAACTCTGGTTGATCCATCATGATTCTTCAACCTGATTGAACATATACCAATTTTCTTGCTTGGGCTATTGTCTCCCATCAAAACGGTTCCACTCTTTAACTCTTTGAAGTCAAAGAACCATTCTCGGTAGAGGGACATATGATAGGTTTCTGCTGAATCCTGAATCCACTTCGTGGTTAATTGTTGAACTTGATCCCACCAATGATAGTCCTGATTCATCGCTTCCGTATTCTGCCACACATGCATCTTAAAAAGTCTTGTGTTTCTTTTGTTTTGAACAGTCCTTCTTCCAATGCCCATTTTCTTGACAAAATGTACACTCATCTTTACCAACTTTGGCTTTGGATTTTGGCCACCCATTCTTCCCCTTTCTTTGAGCGAATGAACTACCTCTCACCACTAATGCTTCTGCTGCTTCGCTACTACTTACCCTCTTTTCTTTCCTTCTCAACTCATGGTTGTATAGAGCTGCAGTAACATCCTCTAGAGAGACTTCATCCTTCCCATGGAGTAGAGTTGTTTCGAGAACTCATTCTCATCAGGAATATATCCCAACAACATTAAGGCCAAATCTTCAACATCGAATGTCACATCCATGTTTACCAAATCAACTACTAGTTGATTGAAACTGGTGATGTGATTATTCATCGTGGTCCCCGAAACATAAGAAAAATGGAATAGCCCTTTCTTCATAAAAATCTTATTCTGACTACTTTTCTTCATGAATTTTTCCTCCAATTCCTTCCACAATTACATCCTTAATTTTCTTTAGAGAACACATACTTTTGTTCTCTCGACAGGCAGGAGCGAATTGTATCACAAGCTGCTCGATTCATGGCCTCTCATTCCTTCTCTTGTATTTCTTCTGGTCTTGTCTCTTCAATGGCGATGTCAAGACCTTGTTGAAAGAGAACGTCTTGGACTTCACATTGCAACATGTCAAAATGGCATGTACCATCAAACGTCTCCACCTAAAACTTGGCATTAGTCATCATCTTTCTTGTCCAAATTGATGACGAGGAAGTTGATGATGTCGTCTCTGGGGTATGACGTATCAAATAATCAAAGGAACACTTTTCTGATGTGGAAGATCAGCCTAGCTCCAACCACGGAGCATAGTAAGATAGAACTTTGGCTTTGATACCACTTGTTGTGGAAGCGAATGGGTAAGAAAGTAAATTAGTGTACTAGAAAATCACTCTATACAAGAAAATTCTCAGGTCGTGGTAGGTTCACAATGGTCCCGCTTAAGAACCACTTCCTTTGATAGAATTTCCTGACTGTAATTTCTTAGCACATAAAGCACTACAAAATTACTCACAATAGCTGCTAGATAAAGCTATTAACAAAACACCAGAACTATAACTGATTTTACTACTACTTTAGAAATATAAAGAGAGAAGACAATACAACTTAACTATGTATGAAGTTGACTGTTAAAGGGATGAGAAACTAAGGATGATACTAACCTCTATTTATAGTAAAGGGACTAGTATCCTTTTTCCTAATATATCGGTGTGGGATGAAGAACATCTCACACATATCACAATCTTAATTCAAGTTCATACTACTTGTTGTGACACCTTCATCTGTGATATCCAGTAAGTACTTCGGTGTGAAGCTCTTCTAGTTGATGTAAATGGTCTTAGAAGTAGTCTCTAACTTAGCATAATTAAATGAACTTACCAGACACTTACTCAATTTTTTTAGTGAACTTAGTGCATAGTTGTTATCACTAAAACCCATGAAGAAGTACAACATTAAGCTGAGGGGTTTCATTCAACTTAGTGAACAAAGTGGGCGAAAAGAACCAAAACAATACTATTACATGTAAGAAAATGACGTATATATTCCTCCTGATATATGAAAGGTCAAATCCTAGATACATCATGATGTGCGTTATCTAGGTGAGGGGGAGACACGTAGGAATTTATTTTATGAGCTTGAATTCCCCCCAGCTTTGTGAAATTGATAGTAGATCGGTGCGGTAGACTGAGGAAGAAGGAAAGTTGTATTAACTTGTAGAGAAGAGAAGATGGATCAGTAAAGTTTGACCATCTGTTTGTTTATTAGAAAGGATATACAAAGAGATGGGGAGAGAATAGAAAGGAAGTTTGTTATCTGTAATAGTAAACTTATAAAATAGTACTGATAGTCGTGCACACACACACACACATATATATATATGTATCATATATACAACTATAACAGATATATGACCGATACATAACATACTCTAATACCCCCCCCCCCTCAAGACTCAGTTTTGCTGGAAAACTAAGTCTTGTCTAATGTGTTGGACATGCCCAACTTAGGTAGAGTTTCTTTTTAGTTCTTTCATGTTAGCGGTTTAGTGAGGACATCTGCTAACTGGTTTGTGCCTAAGATGTGCTGAACTTGAATTAATCCAGCTTGTATCTGATCTCGCATGTAGTGACAATCTAATTCGGTGTGCTTTGTCCGTTCATGTGGCACCGAATTTTTTGCTATGTGTACAACAGACAAGTTGTCACACTTCAGGGGGATAGGCTGTATATTCTTCACTCCTAGTTTGTGTAGAAGGAATGTCAGGCAGCTAAGTTCACTAGTAACTTGCCTCATAGACCTATATTATGCTTCAACCGATGAGAGTGCCATGGAAACTTGTTTTTTTCGACTTCCATGTGATGGGAGAACCTCCTAGCAAAACATAGAAACCTGAAATAGATCGTCTGATTATGGGGCAAGATGCCCTATCAGAGTCACAGTAAGCCAACAGAGCAAATGTATTTTGTTTGTTAGAACAGATGCCAAATCCTAATGTTCCTTTACGTATGCAACGTTTAAATGCTCACTGGTAGGCTATTGATAGAACTGAATTATTGAATGTTAAATGCTAAATGTGGAAAATTATTAGTTAAATAAATTAAATTCCCTATCATACGTCTATAGACTGTTTAATCTTCAAGAGGAACGCCGATGTCTCTGTCCAACTTCCGATTTAGAAACAGAGGTAAAACTGATGTGTGGCAGTCCTGCATATTATAGTCTAAAAGCATTTATGTTACATATTTTCACTGTGTCATTATCAACTTGTCCTTTGTTTCAATGAATTCCATGCCAAGAAAGAAAGAAAGTCTGCCCAAATCCTTAATTTTAAACTCTTAATGTAGTTTCAGTTTCTGCTTTTAGGTTTCTGTTTTATCATTTCCGATTATGAGTAAGTCATCAACATACACACAAATAAAAGTATGTTTAGTGTTTAGTTCTTAGAGAAGAGGGAGTAATCATTCTTAGATTGTTCATAACGTACATCTTTGAGAAAATTTCCAAGTTTATCTTACCATTGTCTAGAGGCTTGTTTCAGCTCATATAGAGATTTGTGCAATTTGCAAACCTTATCGGGACCTGAAACTAACAACCCTTGTGGTATTTTTAATATAAACATCTTCCTTTAGATCTCCATGTAGAAAGCTGTTATTAACGTCTAATTGATTAATATCCCGCCCTCTTTTTGAAGCAAGAATTATTAAAGCTCTAATTGTAGTGAGTTTCACAACTAGTAAGAAAGTTTCCTCATAATCAAAACCGTACCTTTGTGTGAAATCTCTAACTTCAAGTCTAGCCTTGAAACGCTTTAGACTTCCATCAGCCTTGAGCTTTGTTTTGCAAACTCCTTTACAAGATATGACCTTCTTCCCATGTGGTAAATCAACTATTGACCATGTTTTATTTTCTTTCAAGGCATGAAATTCTTGATTCGTTGCTTTAGTGCATCTAGGGTCCCTACTGGCTTCATCATAAGTACCAGATTCCTTTAGGGATAGAATTTGGTCAAGGACCATTTTGGAAGAAGTTGTAAGAGAGAAGGAGGTGATTGTTTTGTTTGGTATGATGTTGGTAAGGCTGTCAAGTGGAAGTGAGTTCATTTTGCTAACAAGATTTTTGTAGGGTAAAACTATGTACAAAAATGAATAAAATAATAAAAGAGAATAAAAAGAGAATCCTATAACTCTATACGTGTAGCAAAAATTCCCGGTCGAAATATAGTGTGAGTAAATTACGACCAAGAGCATCGAACCCTAGGGACTTAGTAAAAAATTAGTCATAATCCTCGGTAATTCCCTATTCTAAACAAGGGGGAAAAGATAAATGATAATTCAAATTAAAGAAACTATCTAATGATCTAACTAAATGATATTTACAATGAATTACCCTTGATTCGGGATAATAATCAATCTAATAACAAGTATGATCACCAAGCAAAGTAATGAGTTTTGAATTAACCAACTTTTGAACATGCCGGATGTGATGTCGGACATAAGATGCACGGCACATTCAAGAACTTTGAATGTGCCGGACAACAGACACACGGCATTGCGTCCGACAATGTCAAAATGTCAATATTGTCTTCCAGTTTCGGTTCGAAACAAAATACTCTCAGTCCATTATCGAATCCAGCAAATCTATTGCCAATAAACGAACAGGAAAGAGGAGAATAAAATGATTAAATCCAAATCTTAATTTTCATCCCCTAATTTATAGAAGACAAAGGCAAAGCTCACTTAGATCTTCTCAACCCATTCTGTTAGAATTTTGAAGTAAAGAAGAACAAGTAGCGAACTTTATTCCACTTTGCACTAAGACCAAAGTCTTTCGAAACTCATAACTTTATTGACTGATCATAAATGTATTACAAAGAGTATCCTTCCTAACCAAAGATGACATAGAATTCTACTCAATCACCCATACAGAATACAAGAAGAGAATATAAGAGGGAAAGGGAATTGGTCATAGCCTTAACCCGACAAGGATCTTCTTCTCTTCGCGTGGACGGTTGCACAGAACTTCCTTGGACACCAACAATTGGAGTAGATGCGGATTTGGTGAATGAATGGAGTGTGGTGATGTGTTGAAGTGTATAGAATTGTGCAGCCATTCGGCCTATTTATAGACTCAATTTTCCATGTGTGCCGGGTGTCATGCCGGGTAAATGTCATCCGGCACCAAATAAAACACGTGCTCAACTGTAACGGTCGAAACCTCCAAATCTGAGCGAAAAGGTACCTGTGCCGGACAGGGGATGTCCGACACCATACCCGGCAGTAGTTGAATTGTTAACGGTAATTAACCGTTATCTCTTGGAGAATCATGGTGACTTTTCACGGGTGCCGGCTAGGCTCTACCCGACACTACATCCGGCAATACCATTGTTCTGCTACATGTTGATGCCGTGAGTGGTGCATCCGGCTTTAAGCCCGGAAACACTCGTCCTTTGGTTAGAAGTTTTATTCCTAACATGAGAAATACACCAAACGTAAGTCTAAACACAAATAATAGACTTTATGTATAATATAACATAAACAATGGTCATTCTAACCTTGTTTTGATTCTTATTTCTATAATTCTAGACTATAATATATGATAAGTCTAAGGCTTATCAGTGGGACAGAAGGGAGAAGGCTTTATCATGTCATCTTTGTGAGATAATTTCTGAATAAATATCCTCAGTTGAGATGCTGGTGCAAACGTAGTCATGTAACTTAGTTGGCATTCTATGAGACCTGGTGAATCTCCTAAGCTAAGGGGTTCTTCATTAGAATTCAATGTTTCTGGTGGGTTATCTGTGTGCACAATAGGGTGATATTTCTGCTGCAGTTCTTCCTCATCAAAGGGAGTGCTTTAGGATAAAGGTTGAGAATAAGATTTAGATTGAAATGAAGATCGAGATTGGGGAATATGATGATATTCACTAGACAGGCCATCAAGGGGATCCTTAAGAGTAGTGTATGAGTTCTGTTGTTCTATTCAAAGGATTGTGATGATTGCTGGTTAATCTGTCATACTCTTGGATTTCAGAATGGGAAGGGAAAGATGTGTTATGTTTTATAGTGAGGTTTTGGAGGATCATGCCACACTTCACACTCATCGACATGTATAGGATAGATAGTCTCAAAGAGTAGTACATCTTTGTTGACTTTAATCTCACTAGTTTCTATATTCAGAATCAAAAAACCCTTGGTGTTCTTACTATCTCCCAGATAAACATAGTTGAAGACCCTGGTTCAAGCTTCCTTCTATTAGGATTGACATTAGTGGCAAAACAGAGGCAACCAATATTTTTAACACAACTATAATCAGGATGAACACCGTATAATTTTTCGAAAGGGGTGAGATGATTTTTGGCTTTTGATGGTATTCTATTAATGATAAATGCAACATGGTTTAATGCAAACCCTAGAATTTAGCCCCAAGACCAGATTGAAACGAAAATGACCTAGTGAAAGTTCATGAGATGTCCTTGTTTTCTTTCCACCACCCCATTTTGTTGGGGTGTGAGAGGATAGCTTGTTTGACGAATAATTCCCTTGTGTTTGAAATAGTTAATTCCATATTGGGAACTACCTAATTCCCTTGCATAATCAGATCTCACTATCTTTATTTTTCTGTTAAATTAGGTCTTAACAAGTTGTATAAAATCCTTGAAAGTTTTATTCCTTCTAATTTATGTTTTAGAAGTCTAACTCGTGTCCCCCTTGTGAAGTCATCAACCACAGTTAGGAAGTTTCAGTATCCTTCTGTAGTTTGAATTCTCATGGGACCACATATATCAATATGAATCATATAAAAGGGATCTTCGCTTCTTATTTATGAATTTGAAAACTCGGCCATTTAGCTTTGGCTTTGTAACAAACAGTACAGGAAAAATATCAGGAGGAGAGAAAGTCTTTCCAATGTTCCTCATCGGAAGCTTTCTAGGTGAGATGTGACCTAACTTGCTATACCATAAAAGGAGTTCTCTAGTAGCTTTATAACTAGTAGAACTAAGAATCACATAGCTTCTTTCTTTGATTTTTCCTAGACATTTTTTAAAGATACTACATCAAGGAAATACAGGCCATAATGTTGGTATCCAATTCTACTATGAAAATCCGTTTTAGAATCCTGCAACAAGCAATCACCATTGGAAAAAAACAAAACATGTTTAATTGTTCTGCTAACTTACTAATAGAGATTAAGTTAAACATGAAACTTGGTGCATACAGAACATTCATCAGATTAAAGTTTGGACAGATAAAAGCAATTCTATAACTAATCACTGAAAACTTTTGCCCATCAGGAAGAGTTAGTTTTTATTCGGTGGAAGATAGGTTAATTTTCAAACACATATTGTGTCCTGTCTCATGTTCAGATGCCCCATAATCTATAATCCATAGATGATTTACATTATTAATGAAAAGATTATCAATTTTCTATAAATGAAATGAGTATGGTTGAATAAGGTTACCATAAAAGTTACCAAAGTTGCTATTCTGGGTTTCTTCTCTAGAAGAATTTGATTTCTGCTGTAGATACTTTACCAGGCTCTCAACTTGTTCTACTGTGAGCCCCGCGACAGGAGAAGTCTTCTTGAACATTTCTCTTGGTCTGGATCTCACGTTCGACAATAGGGGCTATGACTTGCTCGTGCTTCTGGTTTTGGTTTTGATTTTCCTCTTTTGAAAATCCCGTAATCCACCAACCCTGAGTGTGCCCCAGCTTCACGCAATTCGAGCATTTTGGAGTAGGTTTCTTCCCCACGTTGCTGATTGTGCTAGGCGATTTATTGTTGAATTTCTTGTAGTCAATCTCTTGGGGTCCTAAGGAAAATCCTTATTCGCTAGAGCTAGGGTATTCACGCTCTCTTCTATCTGAATCTCTAACATATTCCTCCATTTCTCATTCAGAGCTAGTATGGAATATGCGTATTCAATGTCTGGAAGGGGATTCATGAGGATAATAGCCCCTTTCGTTTGCTTGAAATCCTTGTTCAAACCATCAAGGAACTTTATGAGTCTATCTTATTCTTCCCGCTGCTCCAATTCATTCACCGCACCACACCTAAAGTTGGTTTTGACTGCCACCCAATCTGTCCCAAAGCTTTTTCAATTTCATGAAATAGGCACTTACTGTATCATCTTGCTGACTTAATTCGCCGATTTCCTTCTGAATTGCATAGATCTCTGGACCGTTGGTAAACTCGAACTTCTTGCAAAGATTCTTGCACATCTGGTAAGCGCTATCAAAATACACTACCTCTTTCACGATTTCTTTGTCGAGTGAATTGATGATCCAACTCATCACCATGTTAATGTTACGCTCACATATGGGATATCTCTTAGAAGCTTTATTCGGCTCGGTCACTTGGCTATTGACAAGGCCGAACTTATTCTTGGCCTTGAGTGCTATTGTTGCGTCTCTTTTCCACTGATCAAAACCATGCCCTCCTTCGTACTTGATTCCGAAGTTATGATTCGTGTGGTCGACAGATGAAGATATAATGGATCATGGAAATCTTGGTCGATTATGGAAACCATATCTTGCAATTCTGATTCTCCCTCGTCGTTTCTATTTGATTGACTTTCTTGTGCTTTCTTGGAGTCATCGTCTACCATGGTTGCGGAAGATAGATTCGAGCTTCTTTGATGCTCTGATACCATGTGAAACTGATAGCAGATTGGTGCAGTAGAGTGGGGAAGAAGGAGAGTTGTAATAACTTGTTGAGAAGAGAAGATTGATCAGTAAAGTCTGACCATCTGTTTATTTATCAAAAAGGATATACAGTGAGATGGGGAGAGAATAGAAAGGAAGTTTATAATCTGTAGTACTAAACTTACATAATAGTACAAATAGGTGTATATATGTACCATACATACAACTATAACATATAATATGACAGTTATATGACCAATAATAATATACTCTAATAAGTTTTGAACACGACATAGATAAACTTAATATCTTATGGAAGAGCCAAACCATATGGGTATGGAAAAGATCAAGCGCGAAAATGAGTACATAAGAAGAAGCTACAAAGAGTATTAGAAAACTACAAGGAGTAGATAATAAAGGCCAGTGAAAAATATATGAAAAGTAAGATGGCAAATGAAGAAAATAAAACTACCAAGAAGGTTTCCCTAGCTGAGATTCCAACCAAAGGTGGGTCAAAGACGAAAGAGTTTGAAAGCAAGGAGGAGCGATTCAGAAATTTTCAAAGTTAGGTAAGTTTACCGTGGTAATAAAATAGGGGAACAAAAGAAAAGGAAAGTTAGCATGATGGACATTCTAAGAATATCGGAAGGAGAAAGGAAAAATGTGTAAGAGTAGTAAGGGGACACTTGTTTCTTCAATTGTATTTGTCACCAGGGGTGGACCTAATGTAGAGCGTAGTGTGCCAACTGACACACATACAATCCATAATAAAGCTAAAATTTATTTATATGCTATAACTAACCATGTTTAGTTAGGTGGTTTGACACTCATGTGTAGATAAATATGAGTTGAGTTCAAATATGGTTAATGCAATTTTTTATTTCATTACAAAATATCATCTAATATATATAAAATAAATTGAGTTCAAGGCTAAAGAATGACCTTAATAATAGTTGTATTTCATTTAATGTACTTTAAATTTGATTTTAATTTTTTTTAGTCCTTATATATTTTAATTGTATATTTCTTTCCTCACCTAATATTGTTTATTTTCTCTAATCTTGATTTATTATGCACTCCCACCTTTCCACCTTTTTTTATCTCTAAGAACAACAAAGGCCCTCAAGTAAATTACTTAATTTGTTGGTTAATATTTGCTACATTTCAACCTAAATTTATTGTTCTAGTTTGTTCACGAATGATGCTTTACTAACTTTGATAAATTAAATTAAAGAATAATATGTTTTTTGTACTGTTTTTAAGAATATAATTAAAATTTAATTTACTGTAGACCTTATACTACTAGTATCTATTGTCAATATGATCACAACTTTAATATAACATTATATAAAAGCTTATTGCTAACTTTAAAAATCTGAATTTATAAGTTTGACACACCTAATTTAAAGTTCTGGGTCCACCACTCTTTGTCACTTTGTAGCCTCGGTTTATGCCATAATATATATGTATATAAAAAAACTATTACACTTGAGCAAGAAACTCACGACAAAAATATAAGCTTGACAGTCCTATATCATATCAATTTTCAATTAAGCTATTGAGTAAACTCTTCAACTGATAAGTCCATAAGTGTGTATCAGCTTCATGTCTCCTAGCAGGCTAGCACCTAGATAATTCCCTTGCTACATGAACTCTGACAAACTGGGGCGGAATTTTAACATAATCCCTGCAATCGGTACATTGTGTTATGAGCATAAAAAAAAAAAAATTGGACAACGGGTGGGAGTAGAATTTCTTGAGAAAAGGTACTAGTCATCGCAACTCAGATCACACGTACGAGATACACATATAGCATCTTTGGATTCACAATATTGAAACTATCGCCCTATATACTACGCATAATACACACAGAATGGACGAACATATCTCTAAAACACGGACAAAAAACAAAACCGAAAGACGGCACTTTTCTTGAGGCGCATGGGTCTAATCCTCAGTTAGCATTACCAATCCAGTTTCTAAAGAAAGAACAAAGTACAAGCAAACAAATCGCAATGCAACAACAATAGATTCTAATCACTACCCACTTTTTTCTTTTAAGAAAGAGATTTTGATCTTCTTTCAATCCTTCCACTCAGCGGTTGACACAAAGAGAGAATCCTCCTTACAGCTATTCATCAATATCTTTTTGTTCATCTTTCAACTTTACACTACATGTTCTAAGGTCTGAAAGTGTTTTTCCAGTCAAAAAAGAAAGACTTGGTTTAATTTTCGGGGAAGTTTTCGAGGTAGAAGAGAAAGATAAAGTGGCTTTCTTCAAAATTCTGTTTCCCCGGACTGTCAACGGTTATACAATCGAAGCAGCGCGCGCAAACCTTTCTTCAAATTCTACTGTTCGTCCTCGTCCTTGCCAATTGCCATGATAATGGAGTACATGTCTGGACCCTCCTCGTTTGCCTTTTTCTTTCACTTAACCGGCACACATGGAAACTCTTTCATTTATTGATCGAAAAGGGAACCACCCTTGTTAAAGTTGGTAATTTTGATTCAATGAATGAATCAACCCAAACTATTCTACTTTTAATTGATTGAGATAAGGTTTCCAATCCATTAATTTAGTTAAAAAGTATTTACCCAAATTCTCCGCGCTTTCATTAAATCTGTCAAGTCTATTACACTACTAGAAAAATAGTAATTAGTGTCCGAATTTAGCGTCCGATTACTTGGCGGACGCTAATTTTCGATTAGTGTCCGAATTTAGCGTCCGATCACTTGGCGGACGCTATTTTGTGTCTAAATTAACATCAGACACTATCAAAGACGCAAATTAGCGTCCAAATTTAGCGTCCGATTATTCCGAGACGCTAATTTATTATTAGCGTCTGATATTAGTAACCGATACTACATGGACACAAATTAGCGTCCGTATTAGTGTCGAATGTCTATTCGGACGCTAATGTCTTATTTGTTTCATGATTTCATTTTTTAACTAAAAAGAAAATTAGAAGTATAATATTTTTTCCATCAGTTTTTAATCATATACAATTATCGTTTTTTTTTCCCAAATTCTCCGCGCTTTCATTAAATCTGTCAAGTCTATTATTAAAAAATAAATGTTTTCTGGTGATAATACTATGAAGATAAATAAATGTAGAAATATTTATCAAAACAAAAATAAATATAGAAATGACAGATTGCAGCCTAATGACCAGCAACTTCCCTTTAATCTCTTCTATCATCACCTCATATATTATCCTTCCGTGAAACCAATTAAAGGCAATATTGAGGTTCAAAAGAACCATTCTTGTCAAAAATTACAATTCCACAAGAAACAAAAAAACAAAATTGTTTCCTTACACTGCTGAAAAGTCTAAGTTGCATACATGACAAGTCTGGTGGACCATTTTGGCTTGTCCGCATTATCCCTAACCAAACAAATATCCGTGCTTTAAGATTGAGAAAAAACTGAGGGCTTGAATTAAAAAATTGAATTTGCCAAAGTTGAAGTCACTACTAGGGAAATGGTCTATAACAACGCTTTTTTTATACATTTCGCAACGCATTTATGCGTTGCCAAGACCTATACCAACGCACAGGAAAGCGTTGTGTTAAATCATGTTGGGAAGTTCTGTTGCAACACATATTCTAAGCGTTGGTACAGATATAAAATATGCGTTGCCATTGCTTGCAACACTTTTGCCAACACATCTTAAGTGTTGTCACTTGAACATCTTCCTTTCCCCTCTAACAACACTCTCGCAACGCTTAGACAACACTCTCGCAACACTTAGACAACACTCTCGTAACACTTAGACAACACTCTCGCAACACTTAGACAACACTCTCGTAACACTTAGACAACACCCTCACAACGCTCTGGCAACAATCTCACAACGCTCTGACAACACTCTCACAACGCTCTGGCAACACTCTCGCAACGCTCTCACAACACTCTCGCAACACTCTCGCAACACTCTCGCAACGCTCACACAACACTCAGACAACACTCTCTCATCACTCAGTTAGCACTCATTATCACTACACTTTCCCAGCACTCTTCCTACATTCACTTACTATTCTTCCAACACTCATTCTCTAATCTACACATTAATATGAATAGCAAGTGAAAATATAACTAATTTGATTACAAAATCAAGAAATATAATTGCATTTCATTGATATTCAACTGAATCCAAACATAAAACACAATTCTTAATGAGAGTAGTATTTAAAGTACGAAAGATTTTACATTACAAATTTGTAAAATCTAAATTGGATCAATCAAAAACCTCTTCAAGAGATCACAATCTGGCTAGACCCTTCCTGCAATAGAAAGAAAACAATAAAAACAAAGGTTTTAATTTCAACAACTTAATAAAACAAGAAAGATGCAAGCCATACCAAAAATATATTACTCCGCCTAATATCTAGAAGAGTAATGAACAGAAAAGAAAGAAACCTGATTCACCAGCAAGAATTCGGGACACAAATATATGCAATTCACAACTTCTACAGAATTTACATTAGAAAGAATAAGGAAATATTAAAGCGACTGAAAGAGATTATAAGTTTGTATATACTTAGCGACCAGTATTAGCAGACAAATTTCCAAGACCCTGTTTTTGATCTTCAATCATCTTCATTCAAAATAACCACATTCAGCCAGAGGAGTATAAGGAAATACCCCAAACTTAGATATAGTGATTAAGATTATTCTAATCCTTATTTAAGAGAGCCGATAATGCTTAAGTATATGGTAAGGAAAATAAATCCAAAGAAATAAGGAAACATGCACTTAAAAGCGAAAAACGCTAAATAAGCGTTAATAACCATAGGAGGTATGAGACCTCGGTTAGAGTTTATTGGATTCTAAAGGTTTAATAGACCTAAATAATATATGGGATCAACTCCCGAAGAAAACGGATCCAAATAATGCATTAAAACACTAATAGAGCTTTAACGCACGTTTTTCGAGAAAACCTGAAAACGTGACTTTAAGTGGTCAACCGAACCCGTAAAAATTATAAGTCATTAAATAACAGTAATTAAGCTTAATGGAAGCTTAAAACAATAAAATAAAGAACGAGAAAATTCCGGAAAACGGCCCGTTAGTGAAAAGTACGTAAACCGGGTAAATAACGAGCGTTTTCTGTAAAAGACAAAAAACGCTCCAACTAGTAGTAATATAGGGGCGCCGATTTTAATGGGTTAATTAACCCCTCTCACACACACACACACCTAACTTATAAATAAAGCAAAAAGCAAAAGTAAAAAAGAAGTACAAAAGTGAGGGGGGGATTCTCTCACCTCAACCTCTCATTTTCCCTCCTCTCTTTCTTCTTCCGCCCTTCCACCGATTTCTCTCTCTTTCTCCATTCTGGTTGGCGATTTTGGAGAGCTTCAAGAAGCTCCAATGGCTTCTCACCTTCTTCTCCATGCTCCACCTTCATTTGAACTCCACATGTAAAAATAACCACATATTCTTACTCCCCTCATCCTCCTCTACACTTCTCTCTTTTCAAAATATAAAAAATGAGGAAGTCATCTCCATGGGTTTTTCCCATTCAAGGAGAAAATAGCATCAATGGGTAGCTTGGAGTCTCCTCTCTCCATTAAGGTAAAAATTTACAAGAAAAACTCACATTTTCTTCATCTTCCTATGGTAACTGATTTTTGCCCATTGTAATGCCTTGTTTTTCTCTCTCTTGAGCATCAATTTCACCTTGCAATGGTGGTGGATTCTCCTTCTTGAACCAAGGGCTAAAACCCCTCCTAAAACACTCCACAGGTAAACCCTAGAAATCTTGCTTTAAACACTTCAATGAACTAGCATTAATTTGAGGGTTAGTATATTAATTGCAATTCTTTTGTGTTCATTGGGTGATGGGAATGGAGTTTGGCAACTCCATTCCCCACATAACCGATTTTGGGGCAAGAAAGGAAGAAAGAGGAAAAATGGGAAAGAAAGAAGGAAATATGAGCTCAAGGTAAGAGCTCCTTCCTAATGTTAAATTTTATTGCATTAGAGTAATGGGAATGGGTAAACTACTTGAAGAAACCAAAACCTTGTATTAGTATTGAGGATTATGAAGTTTGAGTATTTAAGAGCAAATATTTGAATTGTAGGCTTTGGAGCCAAATGTAATGTGTATGTGTATTGGAATTGTGGATTGAGAAACTATTGGTGAATTCATAATGTATTGATTGCTGGTAGGACCCTTGTATGGGTGTGGCTAGATTAGGAATGAATTTGGTGAGAATGTGTATGTGGGGCTAAGTAAGAAAAGTAGGTGAACTATGGCAAAATTTTAGTAGGAATTGTGCATTAATGGATGACTTGGTGAACGGGAGAACCAAGGTGTGTATTGGAGTTAGTAGAGATGCTTAGTAACTATGGAGTAGTAGTTATGGTAAGAGAATGAAAGGATGTAAAATCTGTAGCAAGAAGTGTTGTAATGTAGTGGGAAAATCTAGGAGGAAATAGTGTGCAAGATTTAGTAAAATTGGTGTTGGACTTGGGTATAGATGGGGAAATTGCTTGGAAATGAATTGGCATGGTAAGATGAGGTATTTGGAATGCTAGTAATAGTATTGGTAGTAGGAGTATTGGATGGTAGAAGTGGGTTTAAAAATCTGTAGCAAAAGAGAAACAAAAAACTGTTGTATGTGTTGAAGAAGAATGAGAAAAATTGTGTAAGTGGATTTAGGAATGAGTAGTGGATTTGGTGGATGAAATTAAGGTATTTTTGGAAGCCTAGATGGTGCTAAAACATGTGGGATTTCATGTAGGAAGATTGGGTGTGAATTGAGGAGAGTTTGAGGTTCAAAATGAGGAATTAAAATAGGTACTGGGCTGGACCGACCCTAGGACCGACCCTAACAGGGTCGGTCGACCCGAAATCTGCAATCTCGGAAGCTTCTGCATCCGACTGACCCAGGGGACTGACCCTGCCTGGGTCGGTCGAGTGGAAATTTTAATCGGAATGCTTCTGCATCCGACCGACCCAATGGACCGATCCTGGCTGGGTCGGTCGGACTGGAATTTTCTGCAATCGAAGTCTCTACACCCGACCGACCCAGGGGACCGACCCAGGGTGGGTCGGTCGGGTCAAACAAAAAAAAAATAAAAAATAATAGCAATTATAATAAGTATATATATATATGTGTATACCCACATATACATGTGTACATATATATGTAAGAACTCCATTGTTAAGTAAGGAAACAAACTTAAAGTGAGTAAACAATGTGTGTGTACAAGAATTCTAAAGACTTAGTAAGTGTGAGTTAGAAAACGTAAGAGTAGTCGAGTTGAGTTAATGATAGTTAGATTAATCACTCGATTGTATGTATATCATAGGATTTGATTTGTGAACACCGGAGGAACGTCGGATACAAGTACAACGGTGAACGGTATGATTTCTTCATGCCCTGTATCCTAATCTGGTTACCCCGATTTGTGTGCTTATTTGATCACCTAATAAGATAAATGCATGAATCGGTCTATATTGCACTTACTTGTGCTTGTTTACATTGTTCTCGATGTTTGTCTTGAACAATAGTTTGTATAATTCATGAAATATATGAATGATGATGATGTGTATTTGTACCTCGTAGTTTACTTGTATATTGTATTATATTTTGTATGAATGTGTATATGAGCAATGTATTTGTGTATGTGGCTTGAATGAATGACTTCTACTAATTCCTAACTACCTAACTCCTAACTTAAGTAATGGATAAATTGGAATGAGTAGAAGTCCGATATAGTTTCGGCCACGCGTGAGGATGAGGAGACACAAGAGGTTGGATCCGATTCCTGGTTCTTAAACTGGTCCACGGCCCAAACCCCTTAAATGGGTAGCATCCTGGATTGGTGAACCAAGTAAATCCCGGTGGTGGGACAGAGTAGTCCCCGGGCCGGAGGTCCCGACGACTTGACTTGAGTAAGTAAGTAAAGTATGAGTATGTATGCGTAAGTATTGTGTAACGAGTAAAAGAGTAATCTCCACCCGATTAACCCGGGTGGACAAAAAGTGGTATCAGAGCGAAGTATCGCTCTGATGACTGGAAATACCGAGTTTAGGAATACCGAGTTAGGAATTAGAAGCTTAGGGCTAAGGGCTGAGTGTTAGCATTAGAGATATGCTAGTTAGGGACTACCGGTGAGTACCGGATACCTACAATACCAGACCCGCCCTCCACAAACCCTATAGTATAACTTTGGAAAGGACGCCAGAGAAAAGGAAAGTCCTCTCCTACTCGGGGAAACCCGATCTGGCCGATGTGAAGCAATCACACGGTAACAAGAACCGACATATGGTAGATTCGAGATGGACCCCGGTTGAACAACAATACCCGCGCTTAATAGCGGTAGAATGAGCACTCCAACCATAAGGGGCTACAACTTACAACAGCATGGGGCGACGTGCTTAGCAGTCACTAAACCTAGCTAGTCAACCAACAACAGGAAATAAGCACAAACCATGCAACAGAATGGGAAAAGGACTAGTAATGGAACCCGAGGCACAAGTCTGCGGGACAGCAGTAGCTAGACAATACCACCAATGGTATACCAACTGACTAAGGACATAGTCAGGAGTGATTAACTCCAAACTGCAATGCCAAAAGGGTTGCAATGCCTGGCCAATATAGCTCAGACAACTACAAGAACAACCACGGGATATAATCCGATAGGACTACAAGAGTAGCGCCTAAACAAGCTAAGGCTCAGTAACCACAACAAGTGTGTGGGAACGAGTAACGAAAGAAAGCATAAGGCAAACGAATGGGAATCTCCAAGGATTGGAGAAGCATCCCGATCAACAACGAGCATGTCAAGATCATTGAGAAGCTACCTAAAAGATCGAGTATCCCGATCAGAGATCAATAAGATCAAAGGAAGAGTCGACAAGACTATCAAATACTAATGGAAACCATACCGTGATCGGTATAGGATTACCCAAAAATCACCCGTACCACGCACTTGCCACAGCAAGTGCAGTAAGGACAGGAAAATGTAAAGGAAACCTAACACACCACAGGTACATAGTAATGTACCGTGACTACGATGAAGCAACTACAGGATTACAAATCCTGAAACTGAAAGAATGGAACCTTAGAAAGGCCTAACGGCCCGACCACTGTATTTAGAACGTACCAGTCAGCGAGAAGCTAGACTTGGTCAAGACCTCAAACATGGCTATGCCATGAAAGACTTCTTTTAACACCGAACCATAAATTTTAAAACCCAAAATTCTTCTTTTAAAACCACAACCTTTCTTTTAAACCTTGGATTTTAAAACCAAACCAACAGAATTACGGTGAGTATCATAGAATGATACAAGAGGAGATGACAATAGAATACTTCACCTAGGCGTGTGACGAGCACTACGAGTGTACCCAATTACGGGATGTGGGACAACCGCACTCCGAAGGAGCTTGCGGGCCTGACATATAGTTAGGTAAGTAGTAACGTATCAACATGGTACCCCACGTATGTATACATGTAGTGTACGGAACACGGGAAGTAGTCAACCCCGTTCTACGGACCATGAGTAAATGCAAGCAGAACAGCTGGACACCATAGACGATAAAGAAGAAGGAACTCAACTAAGAAGTAAGTATAAAGAACTCAGATAATCCATCTGAGATAAGGAATAAGAACTAGGAAGTGCAAAGAGCACAGACTAGTAAGTATAGACATTAGATATGTCCCAAAGACTTCAAACAAATACATGACAGCTGGGAAGTATACCCAACCTGAACACAGTGAGGCAAATGCCTAATGTGGATACAACAATGCTCAACAAACGGGACGGAGTTCCCAAGAGCGATTACAAGATAACCACAGAGCATAATTCATCATTGGAGAGGATTATTAAACCTAGTTAAGAACACTACGAGAAAGTGTAAACAGTCTACCCAAGAACGGGAGACGTTATAACCCAAAAAGGGAATAACTCAAATACAATACCACAACGCGGTATAGTAGACATAACATATCATAAACATTAGCAGGAGGTAACGGCATAACTAACAGCACTCAGGAGCAATCCTTGAAGGGTGTCTGAGATAACAACAGTTGAACAAGTGTCATGATAAGAGCACATGAGCTAGAACAAACATTCGGTTAGGACACCGAAGGGATTTCGCATGACGGGAAATACCCTGAATTACACAAAGGCACTGATTAACACCAGATGGACGGAAGCGTGATGTCACGACTTGCCATGGAGCCCAGTAATACCTCCAACCCTATAGTGGTATACAAGGAGTGGAAACAGGTATAAGCAGCTTGCAGCAACAAGGCTCAGAAGCCATGAATCAAATACGTTATATAAACTCTAACGGTTGCGAACCACACCATTTAATAACAAGACTTGCAAGAGATATTGCTCCATACGACAAATAGATCGACAATTGAACCACCCAAGTTGCACTCAACATAATGAGTGGCTTGGAGTAATGGCTACCTCAGTGTCACTATCACTAGAGCATCAATCTAGTATACAGTTGACATGCTTTTAATGTCCCTTCATGCCTTCTGTAAAAATAGTAACACAGAGGCATAGGAATCGTAATAATGCCAACATTGGCCTAGTCCACGCTTGAACACTATGGAAACTCGAGGAAAGGTACCTCTTGTTAACCGAAGACCACCAATGCGGTGAAGATGTGAACCCTTAGGAAAGGCTTCCATCTACTATAACAATAAAGCCTATGCAATAGATATTGTCAAGGGGCGATGGAAAAAGGAAATGAGATTTCCAAACAACTACGACTTAAAGGAGTAAGTATATCCCATATGCAACCAAGCATGTGGTGAGCCATTGTGTAAACACCAACATGGTAACCCTGCCATGAGATTTATGAGTGGAAACACACCTCTCAACAAGAACCTTCACTTGTCAGTGAAAAAAACACCCTCCAATTGGAGAACGGGACCAGAAAACCCTTGAAGTTCTTGGGATGTCCCGGTAATGTGCATACAAAGGTAAGACGACACAGCTAGAGCCTATAACCAATGCTCAGCACTGGGAGACAATAAGTGTCAGAAAAAAATCAATGTGAGTGCACGTTGCACACCACGAATGACCGACGCTCAAGAGAGCTTGTAACCGATAAACCACTTTATCTTTGGTCAACCAAGATATTTGGCAAATTATATCACGAATGAGGAAGTGATATGAGGTAAGCTAACCTACACATGAAACCTAAATTGAAATAAAAACATCCCCACAATGGGAAGATAATAGTATGGCGGTATGCTACGACAACCGTCACATAGGAAATCCTCGGTGTATTCACACCATAAGGGGATGGTGCGCAACAAGCGACCACTATGAGGAAGTAGTTAAGCAATGACACGGGGTATAAGTATGAGAAGACAGGCAGAAATATTTATTCCTATGCAATCACATAAGTGATTTACTGTCAAGCGTTTACGCCTCTACACTCCGTATGACTGAGTGTTTTGGTATTGCACTAGTGCAGCTAATGATCAAGTGGGATAGCTAGGAATATGGAAATGTAAACCGTAGTAAACCTTTCTTTTCACCAACGAACATGGCATAAGCCAGTTAAGCAAGCTTAGCAACAAACCGTGCGGCCTAAGGCCAAAGAAGCACGAAGAGTGTGAAACACACTAACAATCACAAATGTGAATTCCAATGGAATAAAAGGGTGAAAGGAAACTTAAGAAAGTCACTAGGACCGACGTATATCAATGCAAGGTCATACAAGCAAAGGACACTTGTACTGAACCAGAAGAACTGGTATAATCCAAAAGCTATTGACAACAGAGGAAGCACTGCAACTAAGTAGTGACTTAACCTCACCCGATAGTAAGTCAGAGGAAATTAGTGAATAATAGTGGAAGCATGAATAATATGCAAAATTGATTACCAGAGAGCTGGTTATAAATCTTAAACTCATTGAGTTCAAACACGGTAAAAGAATACCGCACTTGCTTAGTAAACCTTATTCCCACAATAGAGGGATAAAAAGATGATATATATAGCACATTGAGGATAACAGGAAGGGTGAATAACCCAAGTTATCAGGGTTGCGCAGCAGAAGTTAGTGGGCCCTAGCTAGGAGATAATATACCTAGTAAGTATAATAGAATGGCTATTAATGCCTTGAAGCCTAATAGGCTGGAACCGAATTAATTATGAGTTAAATGAACTCAAATAGGAATCCTTGGTGCAAAGACTAAACCATTGTTATGATTAGGACCCTTTGACAAGGGTATATTATGTAATAAACTGTAAAGAAGCTAAAACGCTTCAGATTGCCCAAATTGAGTAAACCAATGTTTAATAATAATAACACATGGTAGATTACGTGGGCGTAATCCCTTTTAAGGGGGGTAGAGCGAAAACCGCATAATGTGAATTTTATAAATAAAACACATAAACTATAATGTGCATAGCACAATGAGAATCGAATTGATGATTGGTACTTAGGTAAAAAACTATGTATTCATTCATATTGAAATTATGGTAATTAGGCACTAGAGATGCAAATACCATGGGACGAATATACCCACCTTGTAACACCATGTAAGAGTGTTAGTAAAAGAAAAGTAATGAGTAGTGGACGGAGTTCCATAACTATTGTAGCCTTAAAGAAGTAGTACGAAATAATTGAGAGTAGTTGATGAACGAAACCCATGAGTAGTGTATTTGTAGGTAAATTTTTGGAAGCAAATTGAGGATGACCAAATTTCATAAGTATTGTATTCCTTAACTAGAATATTGGAGATGATGGAGAGCAATGGATGAATTGAACACTTAGGTATTGAATCACGAAGTAAAGCATTTGGGAAGTAGAGTGAGGATGATCGATGGACTAAATTCCATCCCTTGGAGTTGTATGAATTTGTAATCATGACTAGGAAGAGTAAAAAGATAGAAAATGGAAATAATTGAATTATTTGATTGTTTGAAGTTGATGTGGGAAGTCGAACTTGATCCTGATCAGATCAAGGGAAACCAAACACAAATTGGGGTGGAAAGATAGTTCAACACTGATGCTGATCACATCAGGGGCGAATGATTCTTGAAGCTCCCCTTAAGTGGTCACAAGAATCACGCATAGGATAGATGTAATGAATATAAATCGGAATTTGGAGTTGTATGCTGTAGAAGGATTTCTAATTAGCTGTTGGGAAGGATTTTCCTTAGACTGAGAATGAAGATTTGGTTAGAAGCTTATATCGGAGAAGATAGTAGTGTAGCATTGAAATACCCCTACTTAATTAAATATGGATTGGACATATAACCAATTAAATTATGGCCTAAATAATAATGTGTACATTATTATGAGCTTGTAACGACTTGTGAGCGAACGAACAATTAAATTTTGTATGAGCATATACATGTCCGAAAATATGACGACGTTACAGATTAATACGGTCACGTACACATATATGTACATATACACAACGTTACAATATTATAACGTTGTACGTATAACTAAAAACGCGACACGATAATATAGTCGCATAGGTACATATAGCTAAAACGCGACAAATAAAATAGTCGCAACCGTATATGGGTAAAATTAAAAACGTGACATAACAAAATAGTCGTATAAATATATGTACATACTACTAACAACGCGACATGTTAATACAGTCGCATATATACAAGGAATAAGCATGAATAATGCTGAAACAAAAAAAAAAGAAAAAGAAAAAGAGCAAACATGCTCTAGCCGGGATTCGAACCCGAGACCTTTCGTACCATTCCCAAAGCCTTAACTGGTTGAGCTGTGCTCAAATTCAATAACAAATACCAACCTAACTAAACTAGTATTGACACCACTGGAGTAATTGCAAAAAAAAAAAAAACAGAAGCAAACCTGCCTCTGTAGTACCGCATCCTTCCTCCTTCTATCCTGCTTACCGATTTTTTTTTAGTCCCAATACAGACCCAAACTCTAGTCATGCAACTGAGACATGGCCTTTTGTTGTCACGGTGCCATCTGATTAAATGAGTCGAGACCACATTCTTTAAGCCTAGCTCGAGGATCCGTCTCGCACATAACCAAAAAAAAATTGAGAAACCATCGTCTTGATTTCAGAGAAAGGGCAACCAAAGCAAAATATCTGTACATAGATGTCCAGTGTATAAACACCGGTTACTGTATAACCAAAGTGAAGATGAAGAATCCCTTTTCTAATCGCGTATGTACTTCCATCTTCTCATGCTTTTCTCGGTTCTATCCTGTTCTTGTTAATGGCGTTGGCATACTGCACTATGTTTCACAGGTTTCTTCAATATATTCCAAAGCAACCTGACCCACATCCACTTGCAGCACCTACAATACCCACTTGAACCGACAGCTACAACAAATACAAGCTCAAAATAAAATTGTGACGTGGGGAACTTCCCACCTTGACCATTCCACCAAACCACACCTACTACCACTTTCTCTTAACCGATTTCTTTTCTTCCTCTCGGTACTTTCTTTTCTTCTTCCAACAAAAGCATCTCAGTCCCTTCCATGTGCTGCCACTAACCGAGAGCATGCCTCGATTTTTTTTTCATTCCTGTTCCGGAACTGAGGACAAATTCCCAGCGATTGAGCTCGTTCCTTGTTCTCTTCACGCGGAGAAAAGAAAGACATAAAATAGAGAAGGAAGATCCCCAGCCTATCCAGCTCCTTCTTGCTGTTCTAGCACCGAGATGGTACTCACCTTTCATGTTGCTGTCTACTTCTATAGGTAATATTTTCGACTCAAAAAAAAATGCCCAAACTTCTCATCTCTTCCTCCTCTCTTCAGAGAGTTCACTCATCTTCATTTCACCCAGCCATTTCTGCTGTTTGGAGCTTGAAGAAGGAGGGGAGCACGGTGAGGAAACCAGAGAAAAAAAGAGAAACACTTCGTTAATGTGAGCTTCTTACAAGCCTTTCTTCTGCTTTTCTCACGTACTAACCAGCAGAATATTTCCAGCGTCATGTGAGCCTCTTCCATTATTTTCTCCACGCACAACAGAGGGAGTTTCCCCGCTTGTTCACTACTATCTTGACGTGCAAAACAGTGAGGAAAACCATGCACTATCCATGTAGTAGCAAGGTCTGCACCAGGAGCTACACTCCCCTCGGTTTGGTAAGGTTTACCCACTACTTCCTGCCTTACTCTACCGATAACATTCATAGCTAAACTTGGACTCTTTTCTTGCTTCTCTTTACATCCAAAACCAGAGGAAGTACCCAGCTTGGAGAAGAGACAAATGCAAGTAGTCTTCTTGGTTGTGCAAGCTCTCGGTGAGTACATTTTCCCCTGTATACTCCTTTGCTATACCGGTAATATTCTAGCTAGACTTGAGCTCTTTCTCTATTTTCTTTCATGCTCAAGACCAGAGGAGCATCGACCTGTCACATGCAGTAGCAAAGCCCAAGCAGCACTCTGATTTACCTTGTCGGTAACAACAACAAAAAAAACTACCACCATCCCTTACTGATTCTACCGATTATGTGCTATGCTATGAGTGGTGTTTTAACATCTTGCCTTGTCTCTGAAAAGTCAGGCGTGAATAGCCCAACTACCCAGCTCCATAGTAAGGTAATCATTGTGTGTTTTCTAGCTTAAAAACCATGCTCATTCCCTTCTTGTTCTACCCGGTAATACATGTTGGTGTTGGTAATTTTATTGTCCTGTTCTGCCATTCCAAACAGGCGTAAACACACATACAAATGCTCCTGTCTGACCATGCTTACGGTGAGGAAGAACCCCATTGTTTTCCCTCCTTGGTTACCGACAATATGTACTGGAGTAGATGGAGTTAACACCTTTGTTTTGCAAAAAAAAAAAAAACAGGAGCGAGTAGTTTTGAACCCAGCCTTAAACCAAGGCGTGAATGAGCTTAGAAACCAGCTCCAAAACAAGGTACAGACCATGCCTTGATAAGCTCAAGCTCATCACTTAGCTACCTACATAATGAGTAACTAATACATACTCCTTTGCTGCGTGAAACTCCTGCCGTGAACACATTGGAAAATTTTGAAGAAAACTTCTGCACAACATGAAGAACCAAGTCCAAGAAAATACGTGTTGGCAAAGTGAGTATTTCCACCCTATAAACTTGTGTATATATTAAGCTAATAATTCACCATTCAGAACTAATTAAATCTGGTGTTAACAACTTGACCGAGAGTGCTAGTTGCTGTTTTGTTATGATAGGAAACTTGGAAAAAAAACATAAACTAGGTGAGAAAGTACTCACCTTGTGTTATAACATGTTTTATGAAATCTTACTACATGGAAATATATCAGCCGTGGGGTGTTATGGAAATTAAATGATTTAATTATGTATTAAAATGTTTACTAACATTTCTGGTTGGTTAGTTAGAGTATTAATGACCTATAAGGTCAAGTAAATTGATTATGGGTCAAAAATAGAATTTATAAAACATATGGGGGCAAGGGAAATAAAGCCGAGACCAAACATGGTCTTAAATAGCTAAACTATGTACTATAATGTTTTAAAACATTTATTGGTTGGTAATATAAGGTTTAGATGACATATAATGTCATAGGAATTAATTAAATGATTTTAGGAAACATTAAAGAAAAACGATATATTTAACCGTAAACAATATAGTTTTTATGACATTTATGAGTAATCATATTCTGTCAATTATTGTAATAAGGTCAAACATTTTAGGCCATTTAATTTAATTGCTGCGTTAAGTTAAAATTGGATTTAAAAGGAATTTAGAACAAATATATATTACCGAAATAGTTTGGGGTGCATTACAATTTAAATAAATTTTAGAGACTGAAAATAAATAAAATCAAAAACTATATGTTAAAAGAGATATTATGAATTTTTATTGAGTTTATAAAATATGGGGGTCAAATGGTAATTTTTGAGAAAGTGTGGTCAAAACCCCAAATACATAAACCTATGGTCAAGCTAGTGTATATTGGGTCAACATTGACTAAAATAAAAGCCATGACCAAACTTAATGTCTTGAATAATTAATTTATGAACTTATATTAACATTATAAGTGAGATGTGGAATTTATGAAAATTTCAGGGTATAAAACGTAAATACCGAAAAGTAGGGGTATAGTTTGGTTAATATAGTGATTTATATCCTAAGCATAAAATTTAGGAATTTTTGGAAGTATATAAAAGGCTATATTGATAAAAGTGTATATTATATGGTTTTTGTGACATGTGAAAGTATATAATATAAAATGGGGTCAAAATGTAAATGAGGAAAATGATGTGTGGAAGGAAAGGGATTTCAAAAACAGAAGGGGGCTGTTTGAAATGAAACATAACAAAACTATAGATTATTTCTTAATACAAGTTTGGTGTTATAAAATAAAGTATTTATAACATGGTATAAAATTATGTGGGGATATTGTAATTAATGAAAATTAAGGGAATAAAGAAGTATAAGTGTATTATATGAATACACTATTTTCGGTACATATATGTAATTGTCGACTATATGTTATAAAGATAAATGACATATAAAAAAAATACCACGCTATATGGTATCATGATATAAATGTAACACTAAATAATATCGAGTGGCCAAAATTATAGTTTATTAAAACTATCTTACTAGCACATTCATACGTACATTATACATCAAGAACGAGATATAAACTAGAGTATACAATGACGTAAATACTATGGTCAATGTATGATTTGGGATGGTCTAAATAAATCTTGTATAAAGAATAATATGTGCATAATATAAAGTTCCTTATTTCTTCAAGGAAGTAAAGTATATGTATACACATAGGTATGTTGGCGCAAGTGACATGCAATGTATAATATAGGGTATACTAAAGAATAGTAAAATACTATGTAGAATAAATTAGCGTTGCATGGAATGCATGCAACCATAGGTTATCAAATATAACCATGCATGCAACTATAGGTTATAACATATACCTATGCATGCGTTATGACATTTGAATTAATTATACGTGAACCAACGAATTCGTATTAAGTGTAACGCTTATAAATATGACGGGATGGGAAGGTACAATTCTTATGTTTGAAACCGTTAACCATGACGTTCGAATAAAGACCAACGTCTATGTTAAACCGAATATTAATACTTACTGCAAGTAAGGAATTTTTAAGATAACTATACCTTAACTATTAACAGTTGAAAGTCCGGGGGTGTAAAACCGGGGTTACTGGCGTTATTCGGAAATACCGAATCGTATTGTCATGTGGATTGACATTTAGTGTTCTTCGTATTGTTAGACCGTCTGTCGGACGTGCGCGCTCGAGAAGCTTAGAAGTCCACATTGCGCACCCTTGGTCCACGGTGTACGGTATGTAAAGGGATTTGATCCGGGTTGTCCCGAGGAATTCCTCGGGCTCGGATTTGTTTGATAAATAACTTGTGTGAATGTATGTATGTGATTTATGTGTGTGATGTGTAGTTATGTTCACTGCATTATTTATTTATGCACGAACGTCCTACGGGACTAATACTACGTCGACTATAGATCGACTTATACAAAACTACATATGCGAAATGTGTGATTGTGACCACTGTTGCTTGACCTAATACGCTAAGTATTACAAGTATGTAGTTATAACCTAAGTAAAACACTTAGGAACGAGACACGATATTGTCGGTCTCTAGAGCTTTGACTCGAACGTGAATACTACCTAGAATAACTCTAGGCATGTGTAAGACCCCTAGGGCAGCCAACAAATTAAGTGATGTTCTCCATAATAAAAACTGTAACTGACTATCTAACTAACACAATTAACAGTGGAGTGTGAATGAAAGTGATGATGTACCTTAATCCAGACAGTCATTGGCTGCTGGTCGCGCGGTAGAGATCTCTTGGGTTAACCTGTGTCGGGTTTTCCCTAGTAAATCCTGAACGAGCCTAGATAGATCGTCAGGCGGAGTGTGCTACCGTTGGCACCAGGCCCTTGGCCACCTAAATGGACGCCTTTACAAAGGCAAAGTGAGTAAGTCCCAGAGTCTTCGGATGATCAGGGCAGTGAGCACCTTTGTGTGTACGTGGGACTACTGTCCAAGTGAATATATTTCGGGTTGTCCTAATTGACGCCCGACAGTGCTAACTAAAACAAATAATATGTGAGGGCCCGGGGGGCCGAATGTTGTAATACATGATGATGATAAAATACGACGTATGAATTACTAATGCCGTCGCATTGTATGATGTATGATTGTTGTGTATGTTTATCAGTGACTGTTTTGATTGGATGAATGATTATATAACCATGCAAGTTGTTACAGTATCTATTATATCTGTAAAATGACAAAGCATGAAATCAATCTATTATCAAGACGGTTAAAATGACAAGTGACCAATAGGGTCCAGATCCGGCATACTCAGCGTCTATCACTGAGACTACACTTATTGTGCAGGTTGTTGATCTTCGTTGAAGCCGAAGTGCGGGAACAGGGTAGATAGGATTACTTCAATTATTGCGTAAGGAATTTATTGTATAACGATACCAGGCTGTAGACGTATGATGGTATGTTACATTTATCTGGGATTTGAAATAGATGCTCACTTGTCTACTGTTATGAATGTGGACTTAGTATGATGTATAGGGATATCTCGT
This sequence comes from Limonium bicolor, assembly GCA_023374045.1. Classification (NCBI taxonomy): domain Eukaryota; kingdom Viridiplantae; phylum Streptophyta; class Magnoliopsida; order Caryophyllales; family Plumbaginaceae; genus Limonium; species Limonium bicolor. The sequence goes on from JAIOTZ010000056.1 coordinate 55,748, forward strand.
TATCACAGCGGTTTAGTAGTGATGTGTATTCTAGCTGTTGGATTTAGTTCTGCTTCGTTACTCGCATGGGCGAGTAACGGCATGTGACACCCGAGTGAGTTTAATGCCATTGTTTATTTTCCGCTGTAAGACGCTTTATTATCTGTTGACGTGAGTGACTTTTACGTGTTAATCTGAGAGGGGTGTTACAAGCATGTTGTATTATTCCAAGGGCAGCGGGACATAGAGGAGTCCCGTGTCGAGATGACCTGAGTGCCCGCGGGGTTGTAATGTGTATTGCATTGCTTTGGGGATAGCTTTGCACTGTATGTATGTATAAACCTTGTAGGGTAAAACCGGATGGTTGGATGTAACGCGGATTGGAGTAATAATGGTACATTTGTATGGTATGGAATGTAGAGTATTTGAGTAATGAACTTAGGAATTGTATGGAGGAAGAACGTATGACTTTTGGCATAGACGAGTATGAACGAGCAAGTATCGTAATCCTATAACCTTGAGCAACTTTGAGGACAAAGTTCTTAAGGGGGGTAGATTGAAGTACCCCAAACTTAAATATAGTGATTAAGATTATTCTAATCCTTATTTAAGAGCCTAATAATGCTTAAGTAATATTGGTAAGGAAAAATAAATCCAAAAGAAATAAGGAAACGATTAAAAAGCGAAAAACGCTAAATAAGCGTTAAATAACCATAGGAGGTATGAGACATCGGTTAGAGTATTATATGTGTAACACCCCCGAATAAACTTCCAGAAGTACAAAACCAAGCTCCTAGTCATATTACATGATAACTACGCAGCGGATTCTCGATATCATCCGGGTGCTACAGATGCCAACCACCCACGTGGTTGACAGATCACATCACTGATACTAAGTTACGGTCTGCATGACTGGAAACAGCCCTCTATCAAAACTCATATACAACATAAAGTACAATTCCCCAAATACCGAGTGTCTACAACAAAATTATCAAATCATAAACTAAGAATTACACCTCGGGTACATTAAACATACAACCACATCCTCAAACGTTATGCCCTGATGGACTACCCCCATAGTAGTCATCTCGCCTACGCTCCGTTATCGTCCGGCATAATACCTGTAAAAATTTGGTTTGGGAAGGACTCAGCAAACTACGCTGAGTATGAACGTGTGTAGCCCGCATGTTGCCGGGCCACACGACTACTTGGTCGAATATTATTAAGTCAATTTACATGCTATAATAAAGCAGTAAAGCACACCACAATACATCATGATATCATACACACTTAAAGGTAGCATCGCAATAACAACAAACATCCAAGCATAACATACTGGCATCATAGCACATCCAACACGCATCCAAGCACAACGAGCTGCTAGTATAGCAATAACAATCATGTAAGTAATAAAACGTGTGCATAGGTATGTTATACCCATGATCCTCACTCTGGGATCATTCGAGCGTTGTGTGTTTTCATTTCTTTTCTCTTGTTCCCTTAAGGTGTAGTTTCATTCTCTTTCCTTGCACCAGGTCTGGGGATATAGTTTAGATCCCGTGACCATCTCATGTAGGTGCTAATCTTGCCTTGTTTCTTTAAGGGTTATTTGTGAATTCTCTTATCACCACAAGTTGAAGAATGTCTTCTCATAGCCAATCCTCTATTCCCGGCGTCGTGCGTCGAGGAGGCAGGGTCATCTCTAGACCTCAGGATATGTTCCACCAATAGGTACTTTACTCTTCATTAACATTATAAGTTCGACACCATAGTGGGTGTCATTAGCAGTCCCCTATAGTTTAAGAGGAGATTACTTCTTGTATAGTTGTTTCATTTTGTTTGCGTAGTTCGTCGTGTTTCATTCAAGTTCCATAAACGAGAAGGGACTAAACTACTGTGTGCGCGCAACTCATATGCAACAATGGTATAGCAATCATGTAAGCAAGATAAGCAGGCAATCCAATTTCATGCATTAATCTTACGGTCATTTGCACACAAGGCACACAGCAAACAAGCCGTGTAACACGGCAACATACGAACCACACATGTCCATACCTTATCCGAAGCACAAGTCGTCTTACACTCGAGGTCCCGGTCGGAGCTCGCTACGGTCCTAGCGTTGATTAAAACAATGTGTCAGTTTATTATTTTATGTGACGACACTTTATATCGTATGTTATTCCCTAGGTATGTTGTTACCCGATTAGTTTATATTGACTTTTAGAACTCCACGTGCATTAATTCTAGGCTTAACGTACTCCTAGGATATTCACATCTTTACTTACATGTTAGCTAAGCCCTTTTTCCTTAGTCAATGTTTTAGGGCGTTTTAGGAGGTAATTATGTAACAAGTTTGTATAACATAGACATAACTTGTCTAGTGTGTATTCCTTCCTTAGATAAATAGGTGAGCAATATTTTTAACCCTTGTATAATGATAATATAGATCATAGAATATCCCTAAACCTATTTATACAGAAACCCACGGGTTCCAAAATCTGAAACGCAAGTCCTTTGTAATGCCTTAACTAACTTCATTTTTAATGTAGTAATTGATGTACAACCTTCTCCACATGTTTCACTAACTTACTTATATCGATTAGCTATTATTTGTGTTCATTATTAAACTGAAACACCTCTTAGAATACCCTTATAAACTGGTTATACAGAAACTATAACCTCACTGAAACTGAACACAAACTACCCATTTTTTTTTCCGGTTATTGTTGTTAGTTAGTTTAGTTTATGTTTATTTCTTTGCAGTGCTTATACAACCAATCATGGGTGTTAACCTTGGTACTAGACTCATGAAACACCCACACCGCATCTGTAGCTAGTTACACAGACACAGACACAGAAGAAGGAAACCAGAAAACTGAAACTAAAAACCCATGAGACCAATTGTTTCTTTTCTGTTCAGGTGAAATTCTTTCCTTCAGATCTCTCCCCTATGTACTTCTTACCCAATTACTGGTTTTATCTCCCCCTTTTAAACTCAAAACCACTCCACTAATACTTACTTACTTCCGTATACAGAAACAGAAACAAACTTCCAGAAACAAGTATAAAACAGAAACAGAAACTGCTATGTCTTTCTATATTTCCCTTTGTCTCTCTTTTCTGTTCCAAATCTGTTTTCTATTTCCTTCTAAGTATCTGTACTTAGTGTGTTAATAAGTTTTTAAAGTTCAAGACAGACCAAGACTAACCTAGACAATGTCTCCGAGTTTCCTCTGCACAAAAACCAGAAACTGATAACTGATTTCTTCTGTACTGTTTTGCATCTGTTCCCTTAATCTCCTTTCTTTTGTCTTTAGTTACTCGGTTCCTAAATCCTCAAATGATTTGCCAACTTAATTTACCTTGGTAATAATGCTTCTAGTTCATACCTAAGACACCACTACACTCCTAATGCCTCAGAAGAATCTGTTACAGAGAAACAGAAACTCCTCACAAATCTGAAACTGATAACCTGAGGCATATTCCTTTCCCTGTCATTTAACTTGCTTCTTTCCAGTTACTTCTATTCATTTACAGGTAGACCTAGGTGCCAGCAATGTAGTAGGTTTACTAATAATTTACTACAGCCCTTATTGCCTTTCTGAACTCTGATTATACAGAGACGTGAGTTTGGAAAAAAAAACTGAAACTTGAACCTAGAGATCTGATGCATGTTTTCCTTCTGTTCTTCTTCTCCCTTTTCCTTTTTATCTCGACTTTATTATTGTAATTACTTAGTTAGTGTTTGCTAGCTGTTTAGACCCTCAATACATCAGGAACATAAGGACAGTTCCTCTGAAACAGAAGTTTCATACCAGCACTGAAGCCAGGAGTTATTTCATAAAGGATAAAAACTGAGGCCTAGTTTAGTTCTGTTTTGTCCTTCTTTTCTTTCTGTTTGCCTAACGATTAGCTTCTTGTCTCTCCATCTTACTCTTGTGTGTTTCTTACTCCGTAAAAGCTTTATTTCCAAGTTAAACTCAGAACTTCACAGATAAACCCTCACTCAATTTTCTGTACAGAAACAGAACCATTCATCACCTGAAACTAAAACTTGACACCTCTACTGTTTTTATCTTCCTGGTTTCACCGATGGACCTCCATTTCCCCCAACTCATTTTAGCCATTCAGTTGAGCATCTCAGTATGTTTGTTTTTCTGTTTAAACTTCAGACAACACAAAACAGCAAGTACAACTACTGAAACAAATCTGTGACATGAATTGAATGTCAACCCTGTTAACCTCTCTTTCTTTCCTTTCTGTTTGTTGTTAATCAGTCTGTTGATTCATCTCAGAGCACTCACCTACTGAACCAAGTGTTATTGCTATGTCTTAACCCAAAACTACCTAGATAGTTCTATTAAACCCACTAGTGCAGTCCTTATACTGAAACCTTAATTTTAGAAAACTGAAACAGATGATCTAGTGTTCTCTCCTCTGTTGCCTTTATTTATTCACGCATATTGCAGACGTTATAAAGTGAGTGGTTAAACTGGTGTAAAATTAAAAGAAAAGAAATTAAAAACTCAAAATAAACGTCGGGCTGCAAACAAATCCCGGTCGCAGTAGTATAGTGAAAATGTAAGTAACCGGATGTCGAACCGTGGGACTATATATATATAATAGTACCTAAGCGTGTCACAAAAGGGGGGGATTAATTGACTTGTATAATAAATAAGAAGAAAAGATAAAATAAACTAAGTTAATAAATAGATTAAACGGGACTCTGGGTCAGGTTAATATAATCTGCTTAATTATGCTATCTCTACCGGTTTAATTATAATTGTTTGGCAAAATTCCTCTTATTATCTTAAGGACTAAATCATAGACTCATAAGAACTCGTTACCAGAAAATGCTTGGTCTAATCAAGGTTCAAGCATCTCACATGTAACGGACGGTTTAAATATCAGGAATTATATATGCATCTGAAAATACTAACTCATTAAATCATAATAAAGCTTTCTCCAGATTTACGGCTTAATCAACCTATCTATTTATCACCTGGTCTGATCAAAATAGACTTAGCAAGCTATTTAATAAATTCGCGAGATTTATTAGAAAGGCGAGAGATAAACTTTAAGCGTAACAGACTGCATATAAATAAAACCAGTAAATATATTGCATAATTAATACAAACATATAATAACCATTCCCAGAGCGTACGTAAACTAGCCTAACATATTAAATAGATAGACAGAGACAAGAGTAATAGAAATCATCCGTAATCACTCCGGCTCACTCTGCTATTTTGTATACGTAGGACTAGAGGTGGATTTGGTGGACTGTAAAATAAATAAAATGGAGAAGGTGGGAGAAGAGAAATGAGATGGCGTGAGGTGAAGTGGCCGTGGATGGAAATGGTGATGGATGGAATGAATGAAGTTACGTGGGTTTATATAGGGAAAGGAAGAAGCAAAGGCAGCAGATAAGGAACGCGTGAATTGATTGAGGCGGTGCAGCTCATTGATTGCTCGTTGATTGCTCCTCATTAATTGAGGGGTCAAAGCTTGAAGACAGGCATGAATTAAGGTAGGCGGCGAGACAGTGGACGAGTTGCAGAAGTCGGCGAAGGTAAGTTGCAGACGGCGCGCGAAGAAGAAAACTGTTCGCGCCTCAGATCTGGAATTTTACACGCGTCCGCGTGGTGTCCTCCTGCTGTCCGCCTGACTAGAGGCGGTTGAATTATCTCTTGTCCGCCTCACGTCCTCATGCTGTCCTCCTGCTGTCCTCCTTATATTAGGCGGACACAAGTGAATTTGCGTACACAAATTTTGTCCGCTTAGTGTCCTCGTGTGTGTCCTCCTAATACTGGGCGGACACAAGTGAGGTACCATACGAACAAACTTTGACCGGCTCTAGATTCTTCGTTTGGACTCCGTTTTTCGAGCCGTCTGCGCCTATGCGTTCGTCTCTTCGTGTACATTGATCCTAGCTTGGTGTTTCCTCATGTTTAAACCAATAAATTTGTGAGATAATCAATAAAACATAAACTAGAGGAAAAACATACGATAAGTGAGAAATGAGCAGAAAAGTGCTGATATAATATATGAAATACACCTATTAACATGCTCATTTGGGACACTTATCACACCCCCACACTTATCTTTTTGCTTGTCCTCAAGCAAAATCACGTACCCAAGTAAGTAGGGAATGCTCAATACTAACAAATATTATTATGAAGGGTAGGATATACATGATCTTTTTAACTTATTGAGGAGTGTAAAAAAAATTAACTGCTGGTGGCATAGGTGTGCTCAGGGTAAAAATAAAATATAGAGTTTCGGGGTATGATCTAAGGTACTTCAATGTTTCTTTTAGGTGACTCTGAGAACTTTTACCATGGCCAACTTCTCTCAAGAATGGGCATTGAGGAGAAAACAAAAGGAAAAATAGATTTTTGCATTTGTTTCACTTTTGCATAAGGGATGAGAAGATAATAGGTAAGCATCAAGCTTTTGTATTTAAGAACACTCAACTCTCTTTTGTTGGTTACCAATGGTGTCTCGCAAGTACCTTATTTATTTTTTTTTCTTTCTTTTTTTTTTAACAGAAAAGCACCCTTAGCAATCCCTAAGAGAGAAGACAGAAAGAAACCCTGAGCAATAAAATCCAACCATTTGCAGATTATTTGGTCACACCGCATATAAAATGCTCCTCAAAAGTAATCAAAATTTTAAAATTTGTACCATTTATCCTACAATTCATAACAGTATTTATTCTTAAAGAGAACAACCTACATATAAAGGGTCCACAATATTTGAATTTGAACAAACGCAAGATAAGCAGAGAGATTAAGCATTTTAGCATAAAATGTTACCGAAAAGGACACACTCCCCCACACTTAAATTGAACAATGTCCTCATTGTTCACCAGAAAAAACAAGGGAAGGTTTCAGAAGACCTTTTCGGTAAGTAGACAAAATAGGAATAACACAAAGACCACAAATATTCATTTAAGCACATAAACGCTCCTCTGCAGTTTTTATTTAAATAAAAAGCATAAATTAAAGAAACTGGTACTCCCCTGATATTATTTTTGCTTGCGTTATTAGGAGTTCCCCCATACTTGAGCTTCAGCCTCAAGTAGCGTAGCTTGGTTGCGGTGTAGACATGAAGTTGCACCTGCATAAAACACTAGAAGCAACCATACTAAAAACGGGGTTAAAAGTTAGCAAAAATTAAATTAAAAGAGAACCTGAAAATTAAAAAGAAAACATAAAAGCAAAATAAAATAAAAGTACACCCGGGTTGCCTCCCGGGAAGCTGCCCTTCTTTAACGTCTTTGGCTAGACGCCTGCTTTGTTATCCTGGATCAAAACAAAACGTTACCCTGGCATATAAAATAAGAAAATTAAAACTCCACAAAATCTGGTGTTTGAGGAGGTACTGCCGGGAACGTAGTTCTAACAGAAGACCCGGTGGAGATGACTTTTCTTCCTCAAATTGGAGGATGTAAATATCCTCCTCTTGTAGGTGAGGCTCGTAGAAAGAACGCTGATCTATATCACCTTCAGAGAAAGTAAATTCTTCGAAGGCGATAGTGGCGTTTTGTTTGGATATTTTGGTGGGAGGTGATGGCAATTCCTTCTCTTCATGTTCGAGGATATAAATATCCTCATCTTTTGGATAAAGCACAGAGAAGGATGGAAACTGGCGGTAGGCGATTGTAGAGGGAAGAGAATAACTTACATCCGTAGTGGGGTGTTGCTCTTGTTGAGCGATTGTCTCCAGGTAGTCTGGTTGTTCTTCTAACCAGAGTTGTTCTTGCAATATGAGACAATCCTCATAATCATGAGCTCCCCCACATACGGAGCAGTATAAATACTGTGAATAGCAAAACTCTTGCTCGTACACCTGTTCCATTTCCATTTTTTTTTTTGTGTTTTTGTGTATTTAAAACTACAGAAACAAATTAGAAAATAAAATAATTAGAAACAAACATAATAATAATACAAACAAAATATTAAATGAAGTAGAAACAGATTGAAGAAGTTGGAGCAGATTGGAGAAAGAACAGAATAAATTTTTTTGGAACGCGTCTAGTTTCTGAAATGGGGGACGTCCGCCTGTTTGTCCGCTTCGTTGTAGGCGGACACGGGTGGCTTGGAGACATCCGCTGGACGTCCGCCTCGTTGTAGGCGGTCACGGCTCGTGGCAGAGACCGCGGCGTGAATCAGAGACGTCCGCGTCTGTTGAGGCGGACAGGAGGCGGACACGCCCCTGTTCGTCTCTTTTTTTTTTTTCGATTACGCTACTTACTGAAACAATAACAAATTAGAAAACACACATACTAATAATATAAACAAAATATATAACAAAATATAAAAGATAATTAATATAAACAACAACAAAATAAAATAGACAGAAATATAAAAGACTATTAATATAAACAACAACAAAAAAAATATAAAAAAAATATTTTAATATAACAAGTGAATAATGGGGCTTAGGGACTAGAATAAACTAGTCCCGGCAACGGCGCCATTTTGCAGACGTTATAAAGTGAGTGGTTAAAACTGGTGTAAAATTAAAGAAAAGAAATTAAAAACTCAAAATAAACGTCGGGCTGCAAACAAATCCGGTTGCAGTAGTAGTGAAAATGTAAGCAACGGATGTCGAACCGTGGGACTAATATACATATAATAGTACCTAAGCGTTGTCACAAGAGGGGGGATTAATTGACTTGTAAATAAATTAAAAGAAAAGATAAAATAAACTAAGTTAACAGATAAATAAAATGGAACTCCGGGTCAGGTTAATATGATCTGATAATTATGCTATCTCTACTGGTTTAATTATAATTGTTTGTCAAAATTCCTCTTATTATCTTAAGGACTAAATATAGACTCATAAGAACTCGTTACCAGAAAATGCTTGGTCTAATCAAGGTTCAAGCATCTCACATGTAACGGACGGTTTAAATATCAGGAAATAATATTTGCATCTGAAAATACTAATAATCATAATAAGCTTTCTCCAAATTTACGGCTTTAATTAACCTATCTATTTATCACCTGGTCTGATCAAAATAGACTTAGCAAGCAATTTAATAAACTCATGACATTTATTAAAAAGGCGAGAGATAAGCTTTAATCGTAACAAACTGTATATAAATTAAAACCAGTAGAAATATTGCATAATTAATACAAACACATAATAACCATTCCCAGAGTATACGTAAACTAGCCTAACATATTAAATAGATAGACAGAGACAAGAGTAATAGAAATCATCCGTAATCACTCCGGCTCACTCTGCTATTTTGTATACGTAAGGCTAGAGGTGGTTTTTGTGGAATGTAAAATAAATAAAATGGAGAAGGCGGAAGAAGAGAAATGAGATGGCGTGAGGTTTTTGGTGTTGGGTCGTGGATGGAATGATGATGGATGGAATGAATGAAGTTACGTGGGTTTATATAGGGAAAGGAAGAAGCAAAGGCAGCAGATAAGGAACGCGTGAATTGATTGAGGCGGTGCAGCTCATTGATTGCTCGTTGATTGCTCCTCATTAATTGAGGGGACAAAGCTTGAAGACAGGCGGTGAATTAAGGTAGGCGTCGAGACAGTGGACGAGTTGCAGAAGTGGCGGAAGGTAAGTTGCAGACGGCGCGCGAAGAAGAAAACTGTTCGAGCCTCAGATCTGGAATTTTACAACGCGTCTGCGTGGTGTATCTGCTGTCCGCCTGACTAGAGGCGGTTGAATTATCTCTTGTCCGCCTCACGTCCTCTGTGTCCTCCTTATATTAGGCGGACACAAGTGAATTTGCGTACACAAATTCTGTCCGCTTAGTGTCCTCGTGTGTGTCCTCCTAATACTGGGCGGACACAAGTGAGGTACCATACGGACAAACTTTGACCGGCTCTAGATTCTTCGTTTGGACTCCGTTTTTCGAGCCGTCTGCGCCTATGCGTTCGTCTCTTCGTGTACTTTGATCCTAGCTTGGTGTTTCCTCATGTTTAAACCAATAAATTTGTGAGATAATCAATAAAACATAAACTAGAGGAAAAACATACGATAAGTGAGAAATGAGCAGAAAAGTGCTGATATAATATATGAAATACACCTATTAACATGCTCATTTGGGACACTTATCACATATGATGTTCAATCCCTCCCAAGCTGTTTATAGACTTCCTTCAGTGTCTTAGAAGTATGTTAGGCTCACTAATACTCAATGCACTTCCTTACAACCTTCTGTAGTATAGTCATACAGAAACTTAAGTTTTTGTTCAAAAACTGAAACCGTAAAGCTGCTACATTCTCTTCTGTTTCTTTTTTTCTCATTCTTTCATCTAACTTCTAACTCTATTCCCGAATTTCTCATCCCATAGTTAAGTGTTTACTCAGGGTTCAATCTTCAATACAGACCCAAACCATTTTGTTAGAGTTACAGAAATCCAAATGGAAGAAACTGGTATCACCACCTGTTACAATTCATTTTTTTTTTGTTGTTTGATGTTCTGTTACCTAGGCCACTCCTTAATCTTCCCCAACCTACCTAGTTCCTCATCTACACGCTTTAACAACTTCCTAGCTCCAAGACAACCTGGAACAATCTCTTTGATGCTACAGAATTATCCTCACACCAACATTAGGGGACTGAAAACAAAAGAAAACTGAAACAACACTAAAACAGATATCTCTTTCCTCTTCTGTTTCATTATTGTTCATTAATCTGGTTTTTATTTTTCCTTATTTGGTTTAGCTGTGTGGTAAAAAGAAAACTTAATGCAGTTTTAACCCCCAAAACGAATTCACAGAACTTGCACAACACCTCTGAGAACCCTCTCTACAAAAAAAAAACTGATACAACAGAAACCCGCTATATACTTCCTGCTGTTTTCATTTGTTCACGCATCTACGTTTTCAACTTTCCCTCAACCTGATTGCCTGTCTGGTTAAACGTGTTATTAACCTATCGAATTCAATACAAACTCAAAATCACCTAAACACACCATTAACGTTACTGAAACATCCAAACTATTGAAACAAGCCAAAACTGATAAAAACTGAAAACTGGTTTCTCTATTCTTTTCTTCTTCTGTTTTATTCTCGCATCTCTTTTCTAGTATTGCCCCAGGTTAATGAGCTACTGGTTTCCTAACATTTCCCAGCCTACTCACACTTACTATAATATGTTAGCAAGTTTTTCTTAAGCCTGACATCTCATCAATACAACCTTATATTGCTTCTGAAATCTGGTTACAACAAGGTATTAGTTGCAGGAACGACAAATCTGAAACTGATTCATTATATATTTTTTTTTTCATCCTCTTGCTGCCCTCTGATCTGATTTCTAGTTCATCTCAAGTTGTTTGCTCATCTAGTTAAGTGGTGTAGTAGGATTTTGGATTCAACGCAACCCCATCATAACGTTGAAGATACTACTGAAATGTTTTACTACTGAAGGAAGCTTGTTATCAGGTTACACTTGGCATCTTACTTTCTTTCGTTTTCTGTTGGTGTATTAAGTTTAGAGATGACTCACCTATTAATCTTAGCTGTCTCCCTCGGTTGCTTCTTGGCACAATGTGCAACTTCCAACTCTTGGGTTATCCGATGATTACTGAGACAGCCACATTAGGTTTGGGTAAGCAAGAGACAAGGAAATGAAGTAAGGTAGCCAGATAAAAGGTTTGGAGAGTTTTACCTCCAGGTGGTATTCTCAGTTGGAAGTTGAGTTATCTTAATCCAAGAGAACCTTCGAAATAGACTCAGGAGGCTGCATGATGAAGTTTCACATGGACAGAACACGAGAAGGTTGGGTGAGCTGTTCCTATTAACTTTCTTTGGAAAATAACAGAGAGTTTCAAGTGGGATTTTCTATTTGCTCTTACCTTGAGCTGATAACAAAACCAGTATGGTCTTGGCCCTTACCAGTTTTGTCTTCGAGGGAAGATGCAGCGGGAAGCAAACAGGCTCCAGCTATACTGGAGGAGCAGAGTGGATTAGTTTCCTTTGATCAGGAAAGAAATGGGTCGGAAAAACAGAAGAACTAAAACAGCCTTGACAGCTTGGCTTACCTTCACGCATGAGTGAAAACAAAAAGAAGTTCTCTGTATTGCTGTTGGCACTTGCATGCGAATGAGGAAGAGAGTAACTGGGCAAAGGCATTCGTTAGGGAATAAAGCTAGAGAAGGACGAATGCAGGTAACTGATTAGCAGCTGGTGGATGGAAGTTTCAATGGAGGATTTGTGGAAGTTTGGAGTGCCTAAACTCCCACGTGAGCAGCTGTCCTCTTGTCTGATTTTCTAGTTCAAGGAATCGGCACTGGAGTATGGCTTGACTGACATTGGGTTATTGGAAATATCGGATAGTGAAGGAGGAGCATTGGGACACTACTACTGATGCGCCAGATTTGTCCTCTGGGTGTTTCCATCGGAATCAGAAAGAAAAACACAGGGTGTGTTTATGGTCTTCAAGTATTAAGGGAGTATGGGCATGTAAGATTTATTTAATGTGTCTGGGTTTCCAAGGGGAAGGTCTCCTGTTTTTTTTTTGTTTAATTTGATTCTGCTGTATCTAGGAGGAAGAAGATGTCGAGGGTGCACGTTTGGTTCTGTGTTGTTTTCTTTAGTTGCCTTAGTTATTTAGATACTAGTTTTAGGTAGTTGGTTTCAGTTACTGAAATCGAGCATAGCTCAACCGGTTAAACACTCGGGGAAAGTACGGGAGGTCTCGGGTTCGAACCTCAGTGGGAGCGTACTTTTTCTTTCTCTTTGTTTTTGTCTAAGTTATACATTATTATTTATATATGTACGACTATATGTTATATCATGTGATTCTATATATTTTTTTTTGTAACGCAATTATGCAGCGTTATTGACATTTATTTACAACGTTACTATATATTTATACGACTATATATTATATCGTGTTATTATATTTTTTTGTAACGAAGTTATGCGACGTTATCATTTTTATTACAGCGTTACGGTATCGTAACGTTACGTACATATATTTTTGCACATAATTTTAATTTAATCTTCACTAACTTAAAGTGGTAATTACTCGGGGTATTTCAGTGTACCCCCCTTAAAAGAACTTCGTCCCGAAGTCGTACTTCCTTAACTGGTGATTTCCATTCTTGTTAATCCTAGGGATCAAGTCCCATATTCATTCACGATAACCAAAGGATCAAGTCTCTTATATTGAAATTCTCAGTGCTTATACGCACTATGCCACCTTAGCGGCTTCACACACAAGTTCTCATGGCAATGTATATATAACGTGCTGAGGTGTACACCCAAGGTACACAGCATTCATTCATAGCACAAAGTACATCCAATACAATACACACGCAATTCTGCACAATTCATACACACAGACCTACCAACCAACGTGTGGTTGTAGGGTTACACATAGTCAATTTCTAACCAAGGTCCACCATTCTATTTCACCATTTGTGCTTATAAGCACCACGCCACATCTGTGGCGTCACCAAATCCTCAACAATATTTCGATGTACCAGTAATATTCATCTACGGTACTTCATAATAATCAAGAGAACAAGTCGTTCATTCATAACCGCAGTGCATCCAAAACAATTCGAACACAGTTCGCACATATAGCGACCAAACATAATACATCAAACGAGCAACAACATAGCAAAAGCGAACACATAGCAATCAAGCATAACACCTCAAACGAGCAACAATATATCAAAAGCGAAGCACGCCTACCCCCCTTAAAAATGGATTACGCCCACGTAATCCTTTTTATACCATTCTAGAACCTTGGTTCAAGATGTTTTAACTCTCATTGAGCATTCTAGTTTCTACGTATTGTAGCTTACAATATGCTCTCATCATAGGCCTTGATCATGTTAAGGGTCTAGTCTCTGTATCCAAAAGGCTCCTATCGGTAGTCATACTGATCTAGAAACGGATTCGGGTTTAGCTTCTCTAGGTTTAAGGTATTGGCCGATAGGTCACTTGTTACTCAAGATGTGCGATATGGTCCACCAGCTTCTGCTGCGCGACTCTGATTACCTTCGGGTTTAGCTTTCCCTTACTAAGTCTTTCAAGGTAGTGGATGGTTTAATTGTTTCTTTCGCCTAGTCTCTTGGCTAACATGGGGTAACTTAATTTATACACGGTCTCTTTGGATTGTATTTTGTCTATTCAGTTCCTTTGGAGACTGGATATTCATGCTTTTGGTGCGCTTCTTAAGCGTCTAAATTTTTGTTTCTGGCTGCCCCTTTTGGGTGTTAATGATTTAGTTCTTGTTATTTGAATGTTATCGACGTGTCACTGTTACCATGATTGGTTTAGTTTTTTTTTTTTTACTACCGCTCATACTTATGTTTAGTTTTTACAACCCGATTAGACGTCTTTCGTCTCTAAGTATCTTTATTTTCCAGCCCAACTATGGCTTTGACCCTGTTGGTTGACTTCGATTGGTTTCAGTCAAAAGGTTACTAAATTATATATGTTAGAAGTTTCTGTGGTTGCAGCCTCTAAATTTCAAATCATGTATCAATGTATTCTACCCGTTTGTATTATCTACATCGATATCGCATCCTTCGTATTTTGTAGTTCATGTGTCCACTTGTAGGAGGTTTCGGGAGTTATCCAACCCTTACGTGGTCAGCGTAAGTGTTGGACTATCCTTCCACCCCAATTTGTGCTCAGTATCACTTAACCTGACCAGGGTTAAGTTCAACCTCGCACGTCCAACAAACAATCATTCAATTAATTCTTTTCCAACTATGCATATATCCAAAAGTGTACATATATACATTACCTCATTCTTGTATCCATAATATGTATACTTATGTGTTATAAGTTCCAAGGTCGTATTTGAATTATACTACCATTTTGTCTTAATATGCATCTATGGTTGTTTCCATTAATTAAATGGTATATTGGTACATACATTCGTACCCTTCTGATATTATCATTTCTTTTCATTCCAAGTTCTCATATAGGGAGATGTAGTATGGATATAGGTGATCCATCCGCACCGTATTTATAGATATGGATATAGGTGATCCATCCGCACCGTATTGATATAGTATGGATATAGGTGATCCATCCGCACCGTATAGATATAGTATGGATATAGGTGATCCATCCGCACCGTATAGATATAGTATGGATATAGGTGATCCATCCGCACCGTATAGATATAGTATGGATATAGGTGATCCATCCGCACCGTATTCATAGATATAGTATGGATATAGGTGATCCATCCGCACCGTATAGATATAGTATGGATATAGGTGATCCATCCGCACCGTATAGATATAGTATGGATATAGGTGATCCATCCGCACCGTATAGATATAGTATGGATATAGGTGATCCATCCGCACCGTATAGATATAGTATGGATATAGGTGATCCATCCGCACCGTATAGATATAGTATGGATATAGGTGATCCATCCGCACCGTATAGATATAGTATGGATATAGGTGATCCATCCGCACCGTATTCATAGTCTCCCCATATGATTAGGTTCTCTTAATCTTCTTGCCTTGTTTAACCCCAGGTGTTATAGTGAATAATTTGTCCCTTTTTCTTTGTCATGGTTGTTATACTGAATAGGAGAAATTAAGTTATACGATATTGTATAATTGAATTTAAATCATAAGGTTGGAAATTGTTTGGCTAAGTAATATTAATCTTGACAAACATTTGAAATAAGAAGATGTATATATATATACTTTCACATATACAGTTGGTATTTAAAGTGGATATAATACGTGTATAAGTAAGACTATTCACATAAAACAATTGTGATAATAATGAATAAATGAGCTTACAAAATAATGAGTAAAATGAATAAACTTTTAAAGTTTATTATGGTATTATACAAATGTTACATGATATCAAGATAGGAGTCTCAATATAAGTTTGTATAATATATTACAAACTAGTGAGAATAATCGCCTTACATAAAATAATGACATGTAACATCAATTAAAGGGAGTTTTATAAGTTATATATATTTGTACGTGCACAAAGGCGTGACTAATACTTGTAGGAAAATACGTATAAAATTTGGTTGAGAACCATATAATATTTAATGAGGGGTGTTATAAATGAATAGAGTTGATAAGCTGTAAATTATACAATCAAGAGTAGCATATTGCAAAGTACATGAATTATATAATACCATGTATTATGATGAATGTCGTAAACTAAAGTACTTGGGTAAACTAGTCAAGTCAACATGCTTGACTAAGTCAACTAATTTGACCAAGAGGTCAGGTTGACCAACTTATACCTTGAATGGGAATTCAAGAAATACCTCTGTCGCAATACAAGCAACTATATATTATAGGATTAAATCAAATAAAACTTACATATAAATATATATATGTGTAAAACCGAGAATATATGTATATATATAAGTGTATACAATAGGGTTTTAATATCATGAAATGATAAATGACAAGTGTTATGACATCACTGTCAATATATATATGCTGTAAATCATACAGTATAAATTAAAGTGTAGTTTATTTAAAATGAATAACGTGATATGTAATATATGGTACAATACCAAATGGTTAAATAATACTGTCATATAACGTTAGTGCATAACGTTGCATGTGTGATCATTTCCTTCATAACCGTAGTTAATGCTATACACCTGATCCAAAAGGGTTTATCTTTATCTTTATTTTTTTATAACATTGAATTCCACAGTTACCCGTTGCATTGCTTGCGGGCGTTTTTAACAGTTCATCTTTCAGAACTTGTTCCTCCATGATCGGAACTTAATTCTCTATGGCACACAACTCCTTTTTATTTGGTCTCCTTGAACAAAATATTCGATAGACGTTTGAACATATTGGCGGATTCATTGCCATTTTTCATATCCGTTTGCCTTGTGCTGGGGTAGGGAATTAATTGAATTATACTTTAGTGTGTAACATTGTGTTATGCTTCGTTAAGCATAATAGGTCGTACCAATTTTATGGTGTAATTTTGTCTTGAGCTATATTCTCTTATTTCATTGTCTTACGAGAGGTTTTTCTTAAGGTACCCTCTCAAGTGTTCGAATTGTAGAATTTATCTCAATTCCCATCCTTGGCTTAATTAATTGCTTATTTTTGGCTTTATTTATTTCATGTATTTTAGGGTATTTCGGTCCTCTTTGCTTGTGTGATTGGTCCTATCGACTGCTAAGCATGTCGACCCAAGTTGTCGCTAAAATTGGTCCCTCTACGGGTATTATCCTTTTGGCAACGTCGATTGTATAATATAGTCTTTTCTCCTCGGGTTGATAGTGCAACCTTAAATAGATGCCAGATCGGGTTTCCCCGAGTAAGAGGAGGCTTTCTACCTCTTCGGCGTTTTTTCCTATGATTTGAAATGGACTCTTGGTACGTAGGGGTTGGGTGTAGGTGTCTGTTAGGTATCCAGTAATTACTGGGGAAGAATCCTAACTATCGCGCCTCACATACTAACCCTTAACCCCATTTCCCCGAATTCAGGTTTTCCTATGCTCGGTACTTCTCTGTTCCAGTCATCAGAGCGCAACTACGCTCTGATACCACTTTCTGTAACACCCCCGAATAAACTTCCAGAAGTACAAAACCAAGCTCCTAGTCATATTACATGATAACTACGCAGCGGATTCTCGATATCATCCGGGTGCTACAGATGCCAACCACCCACGTGGTTGACAGATCACATCACTGATACTAAGTTACGGTCTGCATGACTGGAAACAGCCCTCTATCAAACTCATATAACATAAAGTACAATTCCCCAAATACCGAGTGTCTACAACAAAATTATCAAATCATAAACTAAGAATTACACCTCGGGTACATTAAACATACAACCACATCCTCAAACGTTATGCCCTGATGGACTACCCCCATAGTAGTCATCTCGCCTACGCTCCGTTATCGTCCGGCATAATACCTGTAAAAATTTGGTTTGGGAAGGACTCAGCAAACTACGCTGAGTATGAACGTGTGTAGCCCGCATGTTGCCGGGCCACACGACTACTTGGTCGAATATTATTAAGTCAATTTACATGCTATAATAAAGCAGTAAAGCACACCACAATACATCATGATATCATACACACTTAAAGGTAGCATCGCAATAACAACAAACATCCAAGCATAACATACTGGCATCATAGCACATCCAACACGCATCCAAGCACAACGAGCTGCTAGTATAGCAATAACAATCATGTAAGTAATAAAACGTGTGCATAGGTATGTTATACCCATGATCCTCACTCTGGGATCATTCGAGCGTTGTGTGTTTTCATTTCTTTTCTCTTGTTCCCTTAAGGTGTAGTTTCTTTCTCTTTCCTTGCACCAGGTCTGGGGATATAGTTTAGATCCCGTGACCATCTCATGTAGGTGCTAATCTTGCCTTGTTTCTTTAAGGGTTATTTGTGAATTCTCTTATCACCACAAGTTGAAGAATGTCTTCTCATAGCCAATCCTCTATTCCCGGCGTCGTGCGTCGAGGAGGCAGGGTCATCTCTAGACCTCAGGATATGTTCCATCAATAGGTACTTTACTCTTCATTAAACATTATAAGTTCGACACCATAGTGGGTGTCATTAGCAGTCCCCTATAGTTTAAGAGGAGATTACTTCTTGTATAGTTGTTTCATTTTGTTTGCGTAGTTCGTCGTGTTTCATTCAAGTTCCATAAACGAGAAGGGACTAAACTGCTGTGTGCGCGCAACTCATATGCAACAATGGTATAGCAATCATGTAAGCAAGATAAGCAGGCAATCCAATTTCATGCATTAATCTTACGGTCATTTGCACACAAGGCACACAGCAAACAAGCCGTGTAACACGGCAACATACGAACCACACATGTCCATACCTTATCCGAAGCACAAGTCGTCTTACACTCGAGGTCCCGGTCGAAGCTCGCTACGGTCCTAGCGTTGATTAAAACAATGTGTCAGTTTATTATTTTATGTGACGACACTTTATATCGTATGTTATTCCCTAGGTATGTTGTTACCCGATTAGTTTATATTGACTTTTAGAACTCCACGTGCATTAATTCTAGGCTTAACGTACTCCTAGGATATTCACATCTTTACTTACATGTTAGCTAAGCCCTTTTTCCTTAGTCAATGTTTTAGGGCGTTTTAGGAGGTAATTACGTAACAAGTTGTATAACATAGACATAACTTGTCTAGTGTGTATTCCTTCCTTAGATAAATAGGTGAGCAATATTTTAACCCTTGTATAATGATAATATAGATCATAGAATATCCCTAAACCTATTTATACAGAAACCCACGGGTTCCAAAATCTGAAACGCAAGTCCTTTGTAATGCCTTAACTAACTTCATTTTTAATGTAGTAATTGATGTACAACCTTCTCCACATGTTTCACTAACTTACTTATATCGATTAGCTATTATTTGTGTTCATTATTACACTGAAACACCTCTTAGAATACCCTTAAACTGGTTATACAGAAACTATAACCTCACTGAAACTGAACACAACTACCCATTTTTTTTCGGTTATTGTTGTTAGTTAGTTTAGTTTATGTTTATTTCTTTGCAGTGCTTACAACCAATCATGGGTGTTAACCTTGGTACTAGACTCATGAAACACCCACACCGCATCTGTAGCTAGTTACACAGACACAGACACAGAAGAAGGAAACCAGAAAACTGAAACTAAAAACCCATGAGACCAATTGTTTTTTTCTGTTCAGGTGAAATTCTTTCCTTCAGATATCTCCCCTATGTACTTCTTACCAATTACTGTTTTATCTCCCCCTTTTAAACTCAAAACCACTCCACTAATACTTACTTACTTCCGTATACAGAAACAGAAACAAACTTCCAGAAACAAGTATAAAACTGAAACAGAAACTGCTATGTATTTCTATATTTCCCTTTGTCTCTCTTTTCTGTTCCAAATCTGTTTTCTATTTCCTTCTAAGTATCTGTACTTAGTGTGTTAATAAGTTTTTAAAGTTCAAGACAGACCAAGACTAACCTAGACAATGTCTCCGAGTTTCCTCTGCAAAAAACCAGAAACTGATAACTGATTTCTTCTGTACTATTTTGCATCTGTTCCCTTAATCTCCTTTCTTTTGTCTTTAGTTACTCGGTTCCTAAATCCTCAAATGATTTGCCAACTTAATTTACCTGGTAATAATGCTTCTAGTTCATACCTAAGACACCACTACACTCCTAATGCCTCAGAAATCTGTTACAGAGAAACAGAAACTCCTCACAAATCTGAAACTGATAACCTGAGGCATATTCCTTTCCTGTCATTTAACTTGCTTCTTTCCAGTTACTTCTATTCATTTACAGGTAGACCTAGGTGCCAGCAATGTAGTAGGTTTACTAATAATTTACTACAGCCCTTATTGCCTTTCTGAACTCTGATTATACAGAGACGTGAGTTTGGAAAAAAAAACTGAAACTTGAACCTAGAGATCTGATGCATGTTTTCCTTCTGTTCTCTTCTCCCTTTTCCTTTTTATCTCGACTTTATTATTGTAATTACTTAGTTAGTGTTTGCTAGCTGTTTAGACCCTCAATACATCAGGAACATAAGGACTGTTCCTCTGAAACAGAAGTTTCATACCAGCACTGAAGCCAGGAGTTATTTCATAAAGGATAAAACTGAGGCCTAGTTTAGTTCTGTTTTGTCCTTCTTTTCTTTCTGTTTGCCTAACGATTAGCTTCTTGTCTCTCCATCTTACTCTTGTGTGTTTCTTACTCCGTAAAAGCTTTATTTCCAAGTTAAACTCAGAACTTCACAGATAAACCCTCACTCAATTTTCTGTACAGAAACAGAACCATTCATCACCTGAAACTAAAACTTGACACCTCTACTGTTTTTATCTTCCTGGTTTCACCGATGACCTCCATTTCCCCCAACTTTTAGCCATTCAGTTGACATCTCAGTATGTTTGTTTTTCTTTTAAACTTCAGACAACACAAAACAGCAAGTACAACTACTGAAACAAATCTGTGACAGAATTGAATGTCAACCTGTTAACCTCTCTTTCTTTCCTTTCTGTTTGTTGTTAATCCGTCTGTTGATTCATCTCAGAGCACTCACCTACTGAACCAAGTTATTGCTATGTCTTAACCCAAAACTACCTAGATAGTTCTATTAAACCACTAGTGCAGTCCTTATACTGAAACATTAATTTAGAAAACTGAAACAGATGATCTAGTGTTCTCTCTCTGTTGCCTTTATTTATTCACGCATATGATTTCAATCCCTCCCAAGCTGTTTATAGATTTCCTTTAGTGTCTTAGAAGTATGTTAGGCTCACTAATACTCAATGCACTTCCTTACAACCTTCTGTAGTATAGTCATACATAAACTTAAGTTTTTGTTCAAAAACTGAAACCGTAAAGCTGCTACATTCTCTGTTTTTTTTTTCTCATTCTTTCATCTAACTTCTAACTCTATTCCCGAATTTCTCATCCATAGTTAAGTGTTTACTCAGGGTTCAATCTTCAATACAGACCCAAACCATTTTGTTAGAGTTACAGAAATCCAAATGAAGAAACTGGTATCACCACCTTATAATTCATTTTTTTTTGTTGTTTGATGTTCTGTTACCTAGGCCACTCCTTAATCTTCCCCAACCACCTAGTTCCTCATCTACACGCTTTAACAACTCTCTAGCTCCAAGACAACCTGGAACAATCTCTTTGATGCTACAGAATTATCCTCACACCAACATTAGGGACTGAAAACAAAAGAAAACTGAAACAACACTAAAACAGATATCTCTTTCCTCTTCTGTTTCATTATTGTTCATTAATCTGGTTTTTATTTTTCCTCATTTGGTTTAGCTGTGTGGTAAAAGAAAACTTAATGCAGTTTTAACCCCCAAAACGAATTCACAGAACTTGCACAACACCTGAGAACCCTCTCTACAAAAAAAAAACTGATACAACAGAAACCCGCTATATACTTCCTGCTGTTTTCATTTGTTCACGCATCTGCGTTTTCAACTTTCCCTCAACCTGATTGCCTGTCTGGTTAAACGTGTTATTAACCTATCGAATTCAATACAAACTCAAAATCACCTAAACACACCATTAACGTTACTGAAACATCCAAACTATTGAAACAAGCCAAAACTGATAAAAACTGAAAACTGGTTCTCTTTCTTTTCTTCTTCTGTTTTATTCTCGCATCTCTTTTCTAGTATTGCCCCAGGTTAATGAGCTACTGGTTTCCTAACATTTCCCAGCCCACTCACACTTACTATAATATGTTAGCAAGTTTTCTTAAGCCTGACATCTCATCAATACAACCTTATATTGCTTCTGAAATCTGGTTACAACAAGGTATTAGTTGCAGGAACGACAAATCTGAAATTGATTCATTATATATATATATTTTTTTTCATCCTCTTGCTGCCCTCTAATCTGATTTCTAGTTCATCTCAAGTTGTTTGCTCATCTAGTTAAGTGGTGTAGTAGGATTTTGGATTCAACGCAACCCCATCATAACGTTGAAGATACTACTGAAATGTTTTACTACTGAAGGAAGCTTGTTATCAGGTTACACTTGGCATCTTACTTTCTTTCGTTTTCTGTTGGTGTATTAAGTTTAGAGATGACTCACCTATTAATCTTAGCTGTCTCCCTCGGTTGCTTCTTGGCACAATGTGCAACTTCCAACTCTTGGGTTATCCGATGATTACTGAGACAGCCACATTAGGTTTGGGTAAGCCAGAGACAAGGAAATGAAGTAAGGTAGCCAGATAAAAGGTTTGGAGAGTTTTACCTCCAGGTGGTATTCTCAGTTGGGAGTTGAGTTATCTTAATCCAAGAGAACCTTCGAAATAGACTCAGGAGGCTGCATGATGAAGTTTCACATGGACAGAACACGAGAAGGTTGGGTGAGCTGTTCCCATTAACTCGCTTTTCTTTGGAAAATAACAGAGAGTTTCAAGTGGGATTTTCTATTTGCTCTTACCTTGAGCTGATAACAAAACCAGTATGGTCTTGGCCCTTACCAGTTTTGTCTTCGAGGGAAGATGCAGCGGGAAGCAAACAGGCTCCAGCTATACTGGAGGAGCAGAGTGGATTAGTTTCCTTTGATCAGGAAAGAAATGGGTCGGAAAAACAGAAGAACTAAAACAGCCTTGACAGCTTGGCTTACCTTCACGCATGAGTGAAAACAAAAAGAAGTTCTCTGTATTGCTGTTGGCACTTGCATGCGAATGAGGAAGAGAGTAACTGGGCAAAGGCATTCGTTAGGGAATAAAGCTAGAGAAGGACGAATGCAGGTAACTGATTAGCAGCTGGTGGATGGAAGTTTCAATGGAGGATTTGTGGAAGTTTGGAGTGCCTAAACTCCCACGTGAGCAGCTGTCCTCTTGTCTGATTTTCTAGTTCAAGGAATCGGCACTGGAGTATGGCTTGACTGACATTGGGTTATTGGAAATATCGATAGTGAAGGAGGAGCATTGGGACACTACTACTGATGCGCCAGATTTGTCCTCTGGGTGTTTCCATCGGAATCAGAAAAAAAACACAGGTGTGTTTATGGTCTTCAAGTATTAAGGGAGTATGGGCATGTAAGATTTATTTAATGTGTCTGGGTTTCCAAGGGGAAGGTCTCCTGTTTTTTTTTGTTTAATTTGATTCTGCTGTATCTAGGAGGAAGAAGATGTCGAGGGTGCACGTTTGGTTCTGTTTGTTTTCTTTAGTTGCCTTAGTTATTATTTAGATACTAGTTTTAGGTAGTTGGTTTCAGTTACTGAAATCGAGCATAGCTCAACCGGTTAAACACTCGGGAAAGTACGGGAGGTCTCGGGTTCGAACCTCAGTGGGAGCGTACTTTTTCTTTCTCTTTGTTTTTGTCTATTATACATTATTATTTATATATGTACGACTATATGTTATATCATGTGATTCTATATATTTTTTTTTGTAACGCAATTATGCAGCGTTATTGACATTTATTTACAACGTTACTATATATTTATACGACTATATATTATATCGTGTTATTATATTTTTTTGTAACGAAGTTATGCGACGTTATCATTTTTAATACAGCGTTACGGTATCGTAACGTTACGTACATATATTTTTGCACATAATTTTAATTTAATCTTCACTAACTTAAAGTGGTAATTACTCGGGGTATTTCAATATGGATTCTAAAGGTTTAATAAGACCTAAATTATATACGGGAACAACTCCCGAAGAAAATGGATCCAAATAATGCATTAAAACGCTAATAGAGCTTTAACGCACGTTTTTCGAGAAAACCCGAAAACGTGAATTTAAGTGGTCAAACGAACCCGTAAAAATTATAAGTCATTAAATTACAGTAATTAAGCATTAATGGAAGCTTAATAACCAATAAAAAAATAAAGAAACGAGAAAAATTCCGGAAAACGGCCCGGTTATGAAAGTACCTTATCCGGTAAAATAACGAGCGTTTTCTGTAAAAGATGAAAACGCTCCAACTAGTAGTATATAGGGGGGCTGATTTTAATGGGTTAATTAACCCCTCTCGCACACACACACCTAACTAATAATAAAGCAAAAAGCAAAAGTAAAAAGAAGTACAAAAGTGAGGGGGGATTCTCTCACCTCACCCTCTCATTTTCCCTCCTCTCTTTCTTCTTCCTCCCTTCCACCGATTTCTCTCTCTTTCTCCATTCTGGTTGGGCGATTTTGGAGAGCTTCAAGAAGCTCCAATGGCTTCTCACCTTCTTCTCCATGCTCCACCTTCATTTGAACTCCAAATGTAAAAATAACCACATATTCTTACTCCCCTCATCCTCCTCTACACTTCTCTCTTTTCAATATCTAAAAATGGGGAAGTTCATCTCCATGGGTTTTTCCCGTTCAAGCAGAAAATAGCATCAATGGGTAGCTTGGAGTCTCCTCTCTCCATTAAGGTAAAAATCTATATGAAAAACTCACATTTTCTTCATCTTCCTTTGGTAACCGATTTTTGCCCATTGTAATGCCTTATTTTTCACTCTCTCTTGAGCATCAATTTCACCTTGCAATGGTGGTGGATTCTCCTTCTTGAACCAAGGGCTAAAACCCCTCCTAAAACACTCCAAAGGTAAACCCTAGAAATCTTGCTTTAAACACTTCAATGAACTAGCATTAATTTGAGGGTTAGTATATTAATTGCAATTCTTTTGTGTTCATTGGATGATGGGAATGGAGTTTGGCAACTCCATTCCCCACATAACCGATTTTGGGGCAAGAAAGGAAAAAAGAGGAAAAATGGGAAAGAAAGAAGGAAATATGAGCTCAAGGTAAGAGCTCCTTCCTAATGTTAAATTTTATTGCATTAGAGTAATGGGAATGGGTAAACTACTTAAAGAAACCAAAACCTTGTATTAGTATTGAGGATTATGAAGTTTGAGTATTTGAGAGCAAGTATTTGAATTGTAGGCTTTGGAGCCAAATGTAATGTGTATGTGTATTGGAATTGTGGATTGAGAAACTATTGGTGAATTCATAATGTATTGATTGCTGGTAGGACCCTTGTATGGGTGTGGCTAGATTAGGAATGAATTTGGTGAGAATGTGTATGAGGGGCTAAGTAAGAAAAGTAGGTGAACTATGGCAAACTTTTAGTAGGAATTGTGCATTAATGGATGACTTGGTGAACGGGAGAACCAAGGTGTGTATTGGAGTTAGTAGAGATGCTTAGTAACTATGGAGTAGTAGTTATGGTAAGAGAATGAAAGGATGTAAAATCTGTAGCAAGAAGTGTTGTAATGTAGTGGGAAAATCTAGGAGGAACTAGTGTGCAAGATTTAGTAAAATTGGTGTTGGACTTGGGTATAGATGGGGAAATTGCTTGGAAATGAATTGGCATGGTAAGATGAGGTATTTGGAATGCTAGTAATAGTATTGGTAGTAGGAGTATTGGTTGGTAGAAGTGGGTTTAAAAATCTGTAGCAAAAGAGAAACAAAAAACTGTTGTATGTGTTGAAGAAGATGTGAGAAAATTGTGTAAGTGGATTTAGGAATGAGTAGTGGATTTGGTGGATGAAATTAAGGTATTTAAGGAAGCCTAGATGGTGCTAAAACATGTGGGATTCCATGTAGGAAGATTGGGTGTGAATTGAGGAGAGTTTGGGGTTCAAAATGAGGATTAAAATAGGTACTGGGCTGGACCGACCCTAGCAGGGTCGGTCGACCCGAAATCTGCAATCTCGGAAGCTTCTGCATCCGACCGACCCAGGGGACTGGCCCTGCCTGGGTCGGTCGAGTGAAAATTTTAGTCGGAATGCTTCTGCATCCGACCGACCCAATGGACCGATCCTGGCTGGGTCGGTCGGACTGGAATTTTCTGCAATCGAAGTCTCTGCACCCGACCGACCCAGGGGACCGACCCAGGGGACCGACCCAGGGTGGGTCGGTCGGGTCAAACAAAAAAAAATAATAAAAAAATAATAATAACAATTATAATAAGTATATATTATATGTATACCCACATATACATGTGTACATATATATGTAAGAACTCCATTGTTAAGTAAGGAAACAAACTTAAAGTGAGTAAACAATGTGTGAGTACAAGAATTGTAAAGACTTAGTAAGTGTGAGTTAGAAAACGTTAGAGTTGTCGAGTTGAGTTAATGATAGTTAGATTAATCACTCGATTGTATGTATATCATAGGATTTGATTTGTGAACACCGGAGGAACGTCGGATACAAGTACAACGGTGAACGGTATGATTTCTTCATGCCCTATATCCTAATCTGGTTACCCGATTTGTTGCTTATTTGATCACCTAATAAGATAAATGCATGAATCGGTCTATATTGCACTTACTTGTGCTTGTTACATTGTTCTTGATGTTTGTCTTGAACAATAGTTTGTATAATTCATGAAATATATGAATGATGATGAAATGTATTTGTACCTCGTAGTGTACTTGTATATTGTATTATATTTTGTATGAATGTGTATATGAGCAATGTATTTGTGTATGTGGCTTGAATGAATGACTTATACTAATTCCTAACTCCTAACTTAAGTAATGGATAAATTGGAATGAGTAGAAGTCCGATATAGTTTCGGCCACGCGTGAGGATGAGGAGACACAAGAGGTTGGATCCGATTCCTGGTTCTTAAACTGGTCCACGGCCCAAACCCCTTAAATGGGTAGCATCCTGGATTGGTGAACCAAGTAAATCCCGGTGGTGGGACAGAGTAGTCCCCGGGCTAGAGGTCCCGACGACTTGACTTGAGTAAGTAAGTAGTAAAGTATGTTTGTATGCGTAAGTATTGTGTAACGAGTAAAAGAGTAATCTCCACCCGATAACCCGGGTGGACAAATGAAGCTAACAAGTATGGAATATTGTGTATGTATTGCGAAGTACGGTGTATGTATTGAGTATGTATCGTGTATGTGTATTCGGAAGAAGGTAACTAAGAATTTGGTTGATTGTATGGTCGTCCTTGCATGTATTGTACCGTGGTATGTATTATGCCTTGTAAAGTATGGTAGTATTATGTACAAAAGCATGTATGCAAGTATGTGTGAATAAAATGAATTGCATGTATTCGACCAAGTGGTCGGCGTACCCTCACTAGTATGCGGGGTATGCGGTTATCATATGCAGCGAAAGCTGACCCCCTAGGGGAACGTTTTTAGTGTGCAGGTACCCGAAGCAGACATGGTCGCAATAAGAGATCGGTGACATGTAGATTGTAGAAAATAGTATTGAACTTGTAGCCTTGAAGTAGTAGTGTACCAAGGGAGTACGCCTTGTGCATCGTTAGTAAGTAGATGCGAGGAATGGGTAGATGTAGACTCTTAATGAGTGTGAATGGAATTGAAAGAGGTATTGTATTTGTATAAGGAATTTAGTAAACTCGGTTATGTACATTGTATTGTATGGTATTGTAAAGGAGCCAAAGGTGAATGGAACATTGTAGTATTTAATGGTAAATGGGGTATGTATTGTAGATGTGTAGTACTCGGGATTCCGGTCCATCAGACCGATGCTGTATGTGGTAGTAGTAGCTTTGTTAGTCACGTGGGTGACTAACGGCATTGTATCACCCACCGTATGCAAGTATGTATCCGCTGCGTGAATCTGGAAGCACGAGGAGATTGGACGTTAATGATAGTATTAACGGTAGGGGTGTTACAAGTATTCTTCACATACTAACACCAAGCCACTGCCAACTAGACCTAGGAATCTTATTTAGAGCATGGTGTTACACTACTAGAAAAAACGGACTTACCTACGGACATTTCCGTGGGTAAGTCGTAGGTATTCAATTATACCCACGGAATACCTACGAAAATGTTCTGTGGGTAAACACCTCGTGGGTAAGCTAATTACCCACCAAAAACATTTCCCGTGGGTAATCACCTACGAAATACCTACGGCGTTTGTAGTCGGTAAATACCTACGGACGAGTCCGTGGGTAAATACCTACGGAATACCCTCAAAATACCATCGAATATCATGTTCGTATGCCACGTGGATACCCACGGAATAGCTACGGAAAAAATACCCACAGAATGATCCCGTAGGTAAATACCCACGGAATACCTACGGGTATGCATTTCATATATACCCACGGTATACCTACGGACAAAAATACCCACGGTGCTTTCCCGTAGGTATTACCCACAGATTACCCACGGACAAGTGTTTTGCTACCCTTTGTAGGTTACCCACGGAATTCCTACGGACAACTTTACCAACGGGCTTTTGCGTTGGTATTCCGTGGGTAAATGTGTGGCATTTTTTTTAATATAATACATTGCTTACAACCGAATATATCCAGAACCAGAACAGAAGATTGTCAGCAGTACAGTTTTATTTCACAAGCCTTTTCACGAGTTCCCCTCTAAGAAAAAACAATGTAATCATCACTTATCCCTTAATTACCCATGAAGTTTGTAATCACTTCAGTAAACCCAAGCCAATAGACATACATAATCCATGATACCCCAAAATTCTACTCAAACCAAACAACTACAATGTTTAGTAACCAATATATCTTTGTTTGCCCTGGCTCATCTTAGTCTTCAATCTCCTCCAATTTGTTTTTGCCTCTGATGGTAGCTCTTTCTTTTTCTGCAGGATTAAAAAGTTGTACTGTAAGCTAAAATGTTGATAAGCTACACAAGCCAACATCACTGAACTATGCGCAAGCAATGACAGAAGTACAAGTTCATATCCCCTAGCAATCAACTCACTAGAAATCAGCTACCATTCCTAGATACAAGCAAGATCAATGCCGTATTCCTAAGATTGATTTACTCACAAATATATCTTATCTATTAATAGTCAAGCCACCATCATATCAACATTTCACTGAGTATTCAAATTTGAAACCAAAACAACAGCAAAATCTGGAGAGCATGAGCAACTCAAATTCTAGCGTTACTAATGGTTGACGTTTCATTTGGTGTTTTCATTACTTGAAAAGAACAAAAAAACAAAGAGCTTGCTCAAACTATATAAGCGGTACCTTTTAAGGAATCATACCCTACATTTACAAAAGCAAGCTGAAAATCCAGAACCATATCTTGAAGATGACACGGGGTAGTTTTAACTAACCTGGCTAGTCTCATCATGCACCTGATACTTTGGCAGAGACATTCTTTGTTCCTCCTACAAAATTATGAAACAAAAGATAAATTAATATCTTCTTTATGATTTCAGTATTTGATCTCAAGTGCAGAATCGCAGCTTATGGGAAATATGGAGATAAGGTTCATGGATGAAAAGTAGAAGTACAAAAACCCCACCATTGACATTGCCTCATCATCCCACACCAAATTAACTAAATTGTTTGATGGCTGAAGAGCTTTGTTTGCAATAACAGGTGGGGGACCAATGGATGGGCCTCCTGTGTTTGACCGCGAGGCATAAGAACGAGAATTTCCTCCCACTGCTATTGATCAAATACAGCAGGGTATGATATAATAAGTAAGGAACACCAACAATTTAGAAAAGATAGGAATGACAGAACCACATTACTCATAAATAAAAAGGTACAAGGACAGTGATGTGGTAACTAGTATACCCTATTAAGACCCATTACTCATACAGAAAAAGATTGAACTCCCAATCTTTGAAGAGAAGAATAAATTTCATTCAATATTATTTCCAGAATCTTTCCAATAACATAAAATGCATAAGACATTACACCTAGTCCTATTACAAGAAGCGGCATCAGCAAAGAGACCACATATTGAGCAAGTAGTCACAAAAATGCACTGAATGGTAGTAGAACAATAAAAATTGAAGTGTATATAGCAATCACAAGTGCACAAACTCAATCCCATCCTACAACTCCCTAAACAATGTTCGAGCATGATCTAATATAGCTCTCTAATTTTCAAGTCTGTTAAATCATCAACATAGAGGAGGAAGACTGTGTAAACCATTGAAAAAATAGACTGTACCAAGCCATTACCTTAAGATGGTTCATGTCTTAGGAGGCTGGCGTTGGTTCCTTGAGCCGGAATTTCCTACACAAACATAAAAGACATAATTTCTAAGCATATAAAATCAACTACTAAAATCAAGCTACAACCGCAGATTAACCAAAAAACTTTGCAAGACACTCTCAAATAACCACTTATTGACAATGTGATAAGATGACACACGGAGGAGTGATTAAGTGGCGGAAAGATCACATTTTGAACACCTTGAACTTCTTGTGCATCTGAACTTCTTGAAATGTTTTCTGAATCAGATTCCTCGCTTTCTCCATTAAATGGGCTGCAAATTCTAGCATAGTCTTGGTTGTCTCGTTGCTGTCTAATCAAGGAATTAGTCACTCATCAAAATCAGCAAGACAGAAAACTCAATCCGCATTGCTTTACGGTTGAAGCAAGATTGCTAAGAGGTAATTAACTAACCAATTAATGCCTGAAAAAGTATCATGTCTCGTCAAATGTTCACTTATCCTCATGGTTCTTATAGAACACAACATGACAAGAGAGACAAAAATCTGAAGCTGATGGAAAACCTTGCAATCATAAAAGTTTGACCATTAGATTTTCAGTCATAAAGGTTCAATCAATAAATAATTTTATAAGCTAATTAGAAACTAAACCTAAGTTATTATAGCAGAGGAGATTTGAAGAATGCTCATAATAGTAATAAAGTGTCTTCGTGGATTTTTATTAGTATATCTTGTCATTTGGATGGCGGAATTGATCCACTGAAAAGCAAGTTTTTTATTGAAGAAGTGAGAGCTCTCATAGACCTCACTGTCATGGCCACCAACAAATTACAGCAGTATGAATGAAAGTAACTGAGACTTATTTGGTCTATGAGTGGTAGAATAACTTATCATTCACGGTGATCGTGAAATTGACCCATACAGTTTTAATATCCAACGTTGTTGTAATTAGAGCTCCACATATTACTTGATAAAAAATAGAGAAATAAATCTGCTCAATATGTGATAGACAAATATCCCAAACATAAACAAAAGTTTGTGGACTATCATGCTTGAGTTGGCTGCTTGATATTACTGAAGATAGACTACAAAAGCATGGTCAACTAATAATCAATTGCTTGAGATGCTGAGTGAAGGCATCAGACAGAAAAACAGCTTAATGCATTAGATATTTCACAACTACAACAGCTGAAGGACAAACAACTAATACCTACCTATTCATTGAAAACTCTAACGAATGACTTGATCCCTGCAACACGAGGCTTCTTTAAGCTTCTCCTTGTTGACTTTTTTTATTTACTAATTCTTTATATATACAGCTGGTGAGAAAGATTCATAGCTCAGAAATGTAGAAGTAAAAACAGAAGTGATAAAAATAATATAATGCTTAACATAAACACATACATAGTGCTGCACTTGTCTTTCTCATCAAATTTCTTACCTCGCCAAAAAAGAGCATGTTTGTCAACAAGGGATAACAAACCTTACAATCCAACCTTTAACAAGGTAACTATGATAATAATACAAAAATCATCAGTCAAACAAAAGGCAATAGAAAATATATATTGCCACAACAGCCAAACAAGCTACCAAACTCAAACCTCTTTTTTAAGATCATCAAGTCTCGTATCGACCTGTTCGCCAAATATGGTTGATTGGAAAGAGAAGAAACACAAAGAAATTATACGGAAAAAAAATCAATCAACTAATTTTTAACACTCCCAGGGAGTTTGAACAAACTACCTGTTGCTGAATATCAATCAACTCTCGAGATGAATCCCTGAACAATGACAGCAGGGCATCTACTTCAGGAAATAATGGCATGGATAACCCCCGAGTTGTTTTCGCAGCATCAGAAGGCATGCGTCTGTTTGGTAATACATCACTCCCATGTCCATCACTTGTTTCTAAATATTCTTCACGGAAAGATGGAAGCAGTTCATTGACCAAATTCCCAAACAATGCATCAAATGAAAAATCCTCCTACAGATAAAACTGCTTAGTGAATATAGGGCTGGTACAACATAAATTCCTAAAAGAATGATCAGATGACACAAATTACAGCCTTTAAAACGAGTAAGGTATTTCTGATATCAAGCAAATATAAGATACCAATTGAACGTCATACATATAGCTGGATTCTGTTTCATAACACTTCAGGAGCAAATATGAGAGTTAAGAGGTGTACTAAATGGTGTACTCCTAGTAAATATAGATGTCAATCCATAATATTATAGAAAGAACAATCCTGATTTCACAAAAAAATAAGTTATATGCAAATAATTTACACAAGAACCAATTGTAAAATGCTAAACAAACCAAGGTACATAATAGACCACTACTATAACAAAACCATCTAAGGCCAGGTTCTAACTGATGCAGGTTACAAAGAGGTTACTTCACACGGATTCCAAACCATAAACCAGATTGATGTCAGTACCGACTAATAAATAGTAGTTCTATTCAGAGTGAGAACTTGCTTACTTTGCATTATTTTCACCTCAAATTTGTGTACCAAAAAGAAAACGTACTTGCTTTGTGTTAATCTTGTTCCCATGGTGTACTCCTAGTCCGTCAGTAGCATCCAGGCGGTGGTGGTTCAATTCCATCTCAGTTCTGTTGCAGGAGATGCTGAATCAATATAGCTCTCAATACTAGAGAACTCCAAAAAGTTTTGATTTTGTAGTACATAGCATCGCAAATAATAAACTCAGTTATAAGGGATTCCGTGGTTATCAATGTCAAAAAAAGCGTATATCCTAATCCTCTAGATCAAAAGGACAAAGAGAAAAGACCACGATTAATGTCAAGGATAACTACAACATCATGCATTTTAAACCTACAATATCCTGGGGCGCGAAGCTTTTATAGGATTAGTATTCCTTTTTGACAATGCGTGAGAAGCAACAAACCTCTTTGATCTGTGACATAACTATGATGATCAAATTCTTTGACATGAGGTAAGAAATGGAGCAAGCTCAAAAGAGTTATGATAGGTACCAGTAGGAATCAGAATCACCACCAAGTATCACATATATATCCTAAGAACGTGGCAAAATAGGTGCTAGTATCAAAATATTAATTCAAGCAGATCAATAACTTCTCATCACCTAGTTTCCAAGGGGTCGATAACTTTTCATCACCCACTATCTTATAAAGAATAAAAAGTTTTTTTTCCATAAGAAATAAAGAATCAAAAAGTTAAAACATAAAGGATTTTTTTTTATTTTACCCCAAGGACCCAACATCATGGTAAACTGAAAAAGAGAAGGAATCAGAATCATCCATCCGTATTCAAATTCAAATATCATTTTAATAAAACAGAAAGAGCATTAACAATACCATCAAAAGAACTCTACCAATAGTTGGCAACATTTGGTTCAGCTTCAGAAGGCTAGCTCTTTGAAAACCCACTTGTGGCATTTATCAGAAGCAACCTTCCCCATCAACCTCTGTAAATCATCAAAACACCAAAGTCAGCAGCTTCAATGAAAGCTGTTTGCTTTCATAAGCAAAAATAAATAAAAGGACGGTTAAGTAAGTTGAGCAGCAGACAAATGAACTGATCAATCAAGCAAGGAATTAAACCCCTGAATAAGACAATTGAAACAGGAAGTGAGGTCGCTAATAGATTTAGGAATGATCATTATCATCTTCAGGATCACAACTCCAGCAACAAATATACATGGATACAAGTCAGTTGGTCAGGCTGTCAATAATATTGTAATGGAGAGGAGCATGAGCCATTTAAAGCACCAGCATTTCGTGCGGAATCATGCCTTCTCTGAATTTGCGAATTCAAGCTTCCACAAAGGACATTGGAATTTGAAACGTGCTCTACTTCATCACCAGAGCTTGAAGCTCCCAAATCCATTACCTGTTCTGATTGTGCAGCTCGGTAGCTTTCATTCTATCTCTTTGTCACTTGTAGACGCGTTTTACCGCGTTGAAACGTCTGCTACTACTCAGAGAGAAGCCGAAAGAACAGGATGCTAGGTTAACAGACACGAGTTTTGCAGATCTACTCGTGTAGAGAATCTAGATTGTTGTTTGTTACTGCTTACCAGACCGATTCGATTTGTGTAAAAAAATTACATAAGCTAGGAGAGGAGATGCGAGGAGGACGAGAGGGAGATGCGGGAGGAGGACGAGAGGGAGCTACGGCAGGAGAGAGCTACTGTAAAAAGAATAAGGGTTTCCTGGCTAATTCAGTGATTGCCAGTTTTTTAAAAACAAAATACTACTTTACTAATTGCGACAGTAACTATAATTGCCAACAGTTTACGGAAAGTAACGGAAACCACTAATAAGTTTAAGGAGTTGCTTTTAATATAAGTGTAGACGGTAACAATGTGTTGTTAGATATATGTTGGGTTAGGCCGTTCTTGTAGTAGTGAGTGACTCTCCCTATAAGTGACTTGAGTTCTGAATATGTTGGTGGCGGGGTGAGAACTCCTTACACATTCTCTATCCATCCTCCATGTGGGCTTATGTTTAACGCTTCTACCTCCAGTTTGGCTATCCCGCTTGAGGATATGTGAAAGGTTTTGTATGGAAATCTTTGGGTGGGGAAATGATATCCAAGTTTGTGACCAAAATCCAAACAAGCTTGAGCTTCAACGAGAGAAGGACTAGGAGGAGAGGAGCTAGATGGAGGATGGTTTGGAGGGGGGGACGGGTTAATGGGAGGTAAAACGACTTCCAAATGAATGCCGAGGAATTAGGATGATAGTGAGGAGAGGGGACTGGGGAGTCGGGCGAAGAGAAATTAATAGTCTGTGGAGATTGACCGTGGGTTGGGCTTAGATTATCGATTGAAAAAGAAGCTCCCTGCTGAAACACAGAGCTTGAAATGGCTGGGAAGCAAATGGAGCCAGTTTTAGAAGGCCCATAACTTTGCCTTTGACCATTACCAAGGATATTAAAATCCCATCCAGAGAAAGAGACTGCGCAAATTAAAACTCCTCCACAATTGGTCACTATATTTTAAAAACTCTATAGGCATCCAGAAAACTTCATTTAAATTGCCACGTTAGTGGTTCTTTGGTGTTGGGGATCTTCTTCCTTCCACTTAGATACTAACCACTCCTCATTGTTCCATTTTCCTCTAAGGAGAAAAGAGTCTCTATATGCTTCACTTTTAAAAATTGCCAAGAACGCATATGCAGAGAGCGTAATAATGCGTTCTTAAACTTTCTTTACCTTCTATTTCCGTTTTGACCAGCATAGTCGAGGACTTTCTTTTGGTTCGTATTATAACCGCTTTGTTCAGATGTGGTATGAGGATCTGAGAGGGGTTGAGCTTTACTGGTCCTTTTGGTTTTGGGAGTTCTGAAGGACCTTGTTGTTCATGGGTCGAATGCGCTTCCATGGTGGGTTTTGGCCATTGGCTGACCTCGTTTACAGGCGGAGGGACTCTGTGGGAGTTCATTTTCCAGACTTGTTTCGTTCTTTTCAGAGGGCTCGCAAATTACGTGGCGATTCTAACATCATCTACCCAAGTTACATTTGTTTCTCTGACAGATGTTGCTGCTTCTTCTTTGTTACTAAAGCCAATGAAGACCGATGGACGTTGATTATTAAACCAAATGAGGTGAAGACTTTCCGTAAGGTGCTGAGTTTGGTATCGTCGTGGATCAGGTCAACGATAATTGTGCTTGACTCCACTTCTATGCGGTTCGTAGAGTTTCTCATTTTGGAGATATTGGGTAGTAGATGGAGAGAAGCATATAATGAACAAACGACATATATTGCTTTATAAATATGTTACGTGTTTGCTTCTCTAGTTATAAATATGTCGCAAAGTACGTAAATCCTTTTTAGTTAATTTGTAACACCCTCTCGATAAACACGTAATAATCCCTCACGTAGCATAAATAAAAACATCTTACAGCGGAAGTATAAACAATAATATTAATTCTCACTCGGTGTCACCTGCCATTACTCGCCCATACTAGTAATGAAGCAGAAACTAAATACAACAACAGAATAAACAACGATACTAAACCGCAGTGATAACGAGATAAATACATATACATCATACTAAGTCCATATCCATAACCGATGACAAGTGAGCATCTACCCATTCCCGAATGTACACAACCGTGTCTTAGTACAAACCGAGTCTATCATAATTACACAAGTGAATTCCATGAGCGGTAAGTAATAATAACAATCCTAACTACCCGGGTCCCCCACTTCGGCTTCAACGATAATTAGCAACCTGCAAAATGCCGTGGAGGCTCAACGATAAACGCTGAGTATGCTAGGTTTGCACTCAGACCCTATTGGTCACTTAATCATTTGTAACCATCTTGATATTAGATTGGTTACATGCTTTAACAGTTTACAATTAATAGTAAATACTGTAGATATCATGCATAATCACAGAGTCATCCATCCAACCAATACAATCACTACATTTCATAAGCAACAGTTGCATAACGAATATATCGAATAAATGCAATAAAGTGCGTAATCGCTTTTAGCGAACGGTTTTCATACTTATTTTAATATCCGGCCTTCAAGGCCCCATCCAACATCACCATGTTTACTTAAATACCAGTTGGGTGTCATGTTAGGACAACCCGAATTAATCTTTTAAATGGACAGTAGTCCTCCCGTACACATAAAGGTGTTTTTGTTTGCCAGAGGTCCGGAGGCCCCTGGTCTTCCACTGTGCCTTAATAAAGCGTTCATAAAAAGGCCGTAGCCGTGTACCAACAACAGGTACCATCTGACCAATGATCTATGTGGGCTCGTTGGAATTTCCTAGAGCGGAACCCGATCGGGTATCCTCTCAGTGATCACAAATGCGCAACCAGGTAGTTCTTAAACTACACTAGATTTCCTCTCCTCATCACATACCAATTCTCTCATAGGATTAAGTGTCTTAATCATTTCCTAAGATATACTCTTAGTTTTATGGAGAATACATTTATTACTTAGCTGCCCTGTGGGTCTTACGCATGCCTAGAAGTAATCTAGGTCGTATTCATGTTTGAGATCCATGCTCTAGAGACCGACATTGTCGTATCTTGTACCTAAGTGTTTTACTTAGGTTATTATATACATAATTATAATACTAAGGGTATTATATTAAGCAACCATCGTTTCAACACATTGATCGCATATGTATGTTTATATAAGTCGATCTATAGTCGACGTAGTATTAGTCCAAAAAGGATGATCGCGTACAGTAGTAATAATGTGATAACAATAAACAGTTATACAATTCAAACACCCATACATGCGTATAAGAATCCACATAGAATTCTTATCACACATCAATAACATCTGGACCCGAGGGAATACTCAGGACAATCTAGATCAAAACCGTCCCAATACCATACACCACAAACCAAGGATGCGCAAAACCCTAGCTCGTCAGTCGCATTTGTCTGTCGTACGATCTAAACAGTAATAACACTATGAGTCAGTCTCCATGACTAACTAGATCCGGTATTTCCGAATAACATTGTAACCCCCGACAGTTCAACCCCGGATTTCTACAGTTAATTGTTACGGGTTTCTCTAAACAAGTCGGCTTCGTTACTTAGGCTCGTAGCTCGTAATATTTCGACTGTTGAGCTTAATCCATTATATGCATTTAATCTTGTTCATTCTTGAACTTAGGCATATAACCTATAGTTGCATGTATACATGCATTATTGTCATATGGTATTATTATCCCACCATCCATTATAATATATTGTATTATATAATCCATTAATCTCGTAATCAATCACATTCAAATTCAAAACTAAATAACTTATAGTTTACGAACTATATTCATGTAATAACCTTCACCATTTATATTATATGGTTTCCAACCATAATATATACTCACCCTTATATATATATGATTCTCGCATTTATATATATATATAAATATATAAGCTTTATGAATTATAAAAACCATGTATTTAAATGTGTGTCACATTGTTTCATGTGAATATCCTTACTTATATTAATTCCATTTAAAACACATTAATACTATACAATAGTTATAACATTTATAACATTATAGACCATAGTCTAAAATTCATTTTCCTAACCTTATATTTTCAGTACAGCCCAACATTTTCTTTTAATTTCATTTTGACCCCATAATATTTATGTAATGTTATACCATATACTAATATCATATAATATGATATTTTTATCTCATTATTACTTATAAGCTATAGTTTTTATACAAAACTATTGTATTGCTGAAAAGGCACAATTCACATAATTTAGTTTTATTAACTTACCATATCTTTTTATTTCTTACAATATCACCCCATAATTTATACTATGTTATATATACCATATAATATAACATTTTTAACTTTATAAAAAGTATAACCTAAGGTTTTATATATGAAAATAACCGAACAAATCTATATCTATATCTTGTTCTTATTTATTTCCCAACACCTTTAACTTTCCACATTTACCTTTGACCACATATATTATATTATGTTATATATATCATATATTATAACATTTAAAACCTTAATATAAATATAACATATAGTTATATAAATTCTAAGTTTCCGAACAGACCCTAGGGATGTTCTAAATCATCTTTCAACCCTTTCACTTTCTATATTTACCAATTGACCCCTTTTTATAACATATAGTTTCTAATGTTATTAAAACTTTATATTATACACATTTCTTATTAAAACACCTTATATTATTCTAAAAATCCCCAAATTACACCAGAGGGTTATAAATATCATTTCTAACCCATATACTTTCGGTAATTACATTTCCACCCCATATCTTATGTAATTTGTAACAATGACATAAATAACTATATATTATACATATATAATTTATTTTAACTCCAAATTCAACCCAATAAATTCCTAAAAATTCCTAATAGCCCATGGGTGTTTAAATACCATTTTATACCCCTAAGTTTCGGTAATCCCATATATACCCCAAATGTTATAAAAATGTTACAATTAAATACATAATTTATTGTATAGTCATAAATAAATTATTTAAACTTATCTAATTGGTC
Organism: Limonium bicolor; assembly: GCA_023374045.1. Classification (NCBI taxonomy): domain Eukaryota; kingdom Viridiplantae; phylum Streptophyta; class Magnoliopsida; order Caryophyllales; family Plumbaginaceae; genus Limonium; species Limonium bicolor. The sequence goes on from JAIOTZ010000056.1 coordinate 95,128, forward strand.
AACACCTACCATATGGTCAAGGTTGACCTCCTTAATACTGCCTTGACCAGTATTTCCCTTATTTACGGATTTACCCTATATTTTCTATAATTACAATTTAGCCCCAAAACTTTATAAAATCTTATAATTTTTATTTAAACTTCATTTAACACTTAGTTTTCGGCCATACTCACATACAGCCCCCTAAATTTTATTTATTTACGCTTTATACCCCAAACCTTATGTTAAGTGCATAAATTAATTTAAATCTACTTTTAAACTTAAATACTTAATTTAAAATGGCCTAATGACATGGCCTTATTACAAACTTTAGCTTATACAATAAATTACATATAAATGTCTCAAATATCTAAACTCTCGGCCTTACCCATATCTTCTCCATATTTACCAATTTTCCACATAATGTCTTAATTTGACAATTATGTTACTTATTTAATTAGCCAAAGTTTCGTATAACATTTCCTAGTCACTTTTTGAAGTCAAAATGACCATTTAATTGTGTTCTCTCACGACACAATATTACATAAGCTTATAAATATATAATCATATATTAAGGTGTATACCTTGATTTAAGTGAGCTTTAAGCCTTGTTTGGCCACGCCACT
>JAIOTZ010000488.1:0-49484 GCA_023374045.1 Limonium bicolor
AATGAATAATCTTAAAATGTTGCCCACAATGAATGATCTTACCAAACATTAATGACAAATTACTCCCACACACGCCCGTTAAAATTACCAATTTGCCGGCCACCGTCACTTTGCTGTAAAAGTTCATTATCAATTAATCAATAAAAAAGAATCTCTGATTGAAAAAAACTCCGCGTTGTTCGCGTCGTGAAGACCCCTAGGGCCCACCGTCTGGGAGTGACAGAGAGTGCCATTCGAAGGCTCAGAGCCAGCAAACAAGTGGGCACCTACTGCTCAGTTCTCTCAGTAGTATGTATAAACAGGGGCGGAATTTGAGTGCGTAATGTGTCTGTTGACACAGATTAATTTTTTTTGTTTTTGAAGTTTTATAGTATTATTTATTATAATTGTAATTGATAGCTTTTTAAAAAGGGACTTGACACTGACTTTTTGTTTACTGTCTATCTCACCCCATCTATTCACCCGGTAATTGGGGATTTTCTATTTTGATTGACAAAGAACCCACTGTTCTCTCCTCAGTGGAAATATTTTTATTGGAGACTTCATCATTGATATTAAAGGCACCACACGTTTTGGGTATTGCTCTCATTTACAGGTGGCCGAGCCTGACAAAAAGGTGAAATCACTATCATCACTTCCATCATCAGGACCCGAACAAACGTGCGCAGTACAGTTTTGGGCGCTTTCAGATGAGATCAAGTGATCAATCAGAGATTGGCAGCTTCTGAGCTAATAGGAATTTGAGAAAAAGAAGGTTGCGCAGCTTGCGCTCGTTTGACAAAAACGAAATTTGGGATTTTCTGTTATTCTTCTTCCGGTATTTTCTCTAATCCCATTCAATTCCCAATTCTCTCAATTTAAGTATTTAACTTGATGCTCCGAATAAAAGCTTACGTTCTTGGTGTAAAGTTCCTGTCCACATCTGCTGAGTGACTGCTGGGGTGGGGAACAAGTCGATCATTCATTCCGATTGAAACCGGTGACACTTTATTATTACTGAGTCGGTGCCGAACCTTTTATTAATGAATAAATAACATCGTGGGGTACTAGAAATCTAGAATATGACTTCAGCTCTCATTTTATGATAACTGGGGTTTTCTGAAGGAATACTGCTCGAGTTCTTTGATCAGTCTTAGAGTTGCACTCTTGTTCGTAACAAATATATAGTACACAAAGGAGGACAATTAGTAAGTGGCTGGTTTCATTAGATAAAAAGGCAGCCAGTTTGATTGGAAAAGATTAGAGCTTGTTTAGATATGGGCTACCAATTAAGAGAAGAAAACTATGACTGATGTGGGTTTATTTAGCCTATATTGTTAGTAATAATTTAATCATCTTACATTTATTGAATTGAAATACAATTATTATAGATATGGTATAATTGATAATATTACTTCTTTTATTTCTATAGGTTGATATGGAAAGGTTTTTTAAAAGAAAAATAGCTTCATCATCGGAGCAAACTCCTACGCAAGAAAGAATTGATATACCGGACGAGGAAAATGTAGTTGGTAAAAGAAGTAAACAAAGTCGGGGTGTTGATTTGGATAATCTTCCAACAGATCCAGGGGAAAGGATAAGTATCCTCAACTATCATCCAAATGATCGAGATGAAGTAAGAAGAGCATACATTCTCAAAGGTCCGTGTCAGCCTCGACAACACAAATTTCCTCAAAGGATAATTGCAGGTTTCAATCGTCGCTTTAACTCAAATTGGTTTAATGAATTCAAAAGTTGGTTGGAATACAGCATTTTGGAGGATGCTGCCTACTGTTTGCCTTGTTATTTGTTTAAAGATGAGATCGGTCTTAATACTGGAGGCCAAGCATTTGTTACTAATGGTTTTAGATATTGGAATAAGAAACAAAACCTCAAATCACATGTTGGCAATCTTAGCAGTTCACATAATATTGCAGTGCAAATGTGTGATGCACTAATGAACCAAAACCAATCAATTAGAGCAAACTTGAACAAGCAATCCGACGTAATGAAGGCAGAGTACAAGGTTCGATTGAATGCATCACTTGATTGTGTAAGATTTCTTTTGAATCAAGGTCTTTCTTTTCGAGGTCATGATGAAACTGAGGAGTCATCAAATAGAGGAAACTTTATTGAGTTGCTACAGTTTCTTGCTGACCATAATGAAGACATATCAAAGGTAGCTACGAGAAATGCTCCTGGAAATAATCAAATGATGTCCCCAAAGATCCAGAAAGATCTTGTGAATGCAGCTGCGAAAGAAACTGTAAAGACTATCATTGAAGAGCTTGATGGTGATTATTTTGGCCTTTTAGTTGATGAGTCTTGTGATGTATCGAAGAAAGAGCAGATGGCTGTTGCTATAAGGTTTGTTGATAAAAAGGGAAGGGTTATGGAGAGATTTCTTGGAATAGTTCATGTTCAGGATACTTGCTCCGCATCACTTAAGAAAGCCATTGATCGTTTATTCAATGAAAATGGATTGAGTGTGTCGAGACTTAGAGGACAAGGATATGATGGGGCAAGTAACATGCGGGGTGAATTTAATGGACTCAAGTCTTTGATTTTGAAAGAAAACGAGTCAGCTTATTATGTCCATTGTTTCGCTCATCAACTTCAACTCACACTTGTGGCAATTTCCAAGGACCATGAAGAGGTTGGTTCTCTTTTCTATCTAGTTAATAGCGTAGTCAATGTTGTGGATGCTTCTAGTAGGAGGCGGGATATTGTACGTGAAACTCAAGCTGTTAAACTTGTCGAAGCACTAAATGATGGAGAAGTCAAAAGTGGAAAAGGATTGAATCAAGAAATGGTCTTGAAGCGTGCTGGAGATACAAGATGGGGATCACACTATGGAACTCTTGTGAGTTTAAATTTCTTATTATGCACAGTGTTTGAAGTTTTGGAATATATTAGAGATGAAGGGCTTTTGTCTGAGAAAAGAGCCCAAGCACGTGGCCTTTTACGCTCTTTACATACCTTTGACTTTGCATTTGGCTTAAAGTTGATGATGAAAGTGCTGGGGATTACCAATATTTTATCGGTTTCTCTGCAAAAGAAAGACCAGGATATTGTGAATGCCATGAACCTTGTCAAACTTTGCAAAGGAAGCTTACAAGAAATGAGAAATAATGGTTGGGATTCTCTTATGGAAGATGTTTCTTCTTGTTGTAACCAGTATGAGATTCCAATTCCAAATATGAATGATCCATATGTCTTTCAAGATAGACCAAGGAGAGGAACTGTGAAAAAGACCAATCTGCACCACTATCGTGTTGACTTCTTTATATCAGTGATTGACTTGTTGCTTCATGAGTTGGACAATCGTTTTGGAGAGAGAAATACAGAATTGCTTCTACATGTGGCTTGTCTTAGTCCAATTGATTCATTTGAAGCCTTTGATTTGCAGAAGTTGGTGAACATGGTTAAGTTTTATCCAGATGATTTCTCTCAACACGATCGTTCAGAGCTTGAAGTTCAACTATCTTTATACATTCGAGATGTTAATGCAGATGCTCAGTTCTCTAATTTGGACACACTTAATGATCTTTCTCAAAATCTAGTGAAAACCAAGAAACATGAGAGGTATCCCTTGGTTTATCGACTTCTGAAATTGGCTTTGGTTCTTCCTATAGCAACTGCAACAGTAGAGAGAGCTTTTTCTGCAATGAAAATTGTGAAGACTCGTCTACGAAACCGAATTGGCGATGAATTCATGAATGACGCTCTGGTGACCTTCATCGAGAAAAATGTGTTTTCCACTATTTCCAACGATGTTATTATTAATAGGTTTCAAAACATGAAGAGTCGTAGAAATCTAATTTGATGTATAAGTTATAGCTTCTTAGTATTTGATGTGATTTTCCTATTTGTTTATTAGTACAATGATTAATGTTTTATAACATTATAAATAATGATCTTATATTTTGACACCTATGTTACAAAATCCTGGGTCCGCCACTGTGTATAAACGCAGTTGCAGGGCATATTGGTGTCGTTTGGGGACACAGCTTCTCAAGCTTCCAGCAGCTGACAACTTCTCAATTTTTAAAATCAGCAGGTTTCCACCAAACACCCAAAACCAGCAGCTGACAGTTTCCTTGGTTTAGCAGGATACTACAGAAGGTTTGTCAGAGACTTCTCCAAAATAGCCAAACCTATGACCAGCTTAATGAAGAAGGATGCACCTTTCACATGGACTACTGAATGTGAGACCTCATTCGAGCTTCTGAAGAATGCCTTGACATCAGCACCAGTTTTGACTATACCTGAAGGCACAGAGGGTTATGAAGTTTACTGTGATGCATCAGGTAGGGGATTAGGGTGTGTACTCATGCAGAATGGGAAGGTAGTCGCCTACGCTTCCCGACAGTTGAAGAAACATGAGGAAAACTATCCCACACATGACTTGGAGCTATTGTTTTTGCCTTGAAGATCTGGCGCCACTACCTGTATGGTGTCCAGATGACCGTATATTCGGATCATAAGAGTTTGAAATATGTATTCACCCAGAAGGAGTTAAACATGAGACAAAGAAGATGGGTTGAATTTCTTAAGGATTATGACATTGATTTGCAGTACAAGGAAGGGAAAGCTAATGTTGTAGCAGACGCATTGAGTCGACGAGCATATTCTCTTAATGCCATTGTGGCTAGCTCGAGTCTTATGGACGACATACGCAGAGCACAGCAGAGTGATCAGCGAATGATGGAGATCAGTCAGAAGTTGACTGACGGTACATTTGAGGGTGGAAAGTATGAGTTCCAGTTACATGATGATGGACTCATCAGATTGAAGGGAAGATTGTGTATTCCCAAAGACAGCACAGATATAAAGGAGCATATTCTTCGAGAGTCCCACACTTCTACCACATCTGTCCATCCAGGAGCTTCTAAGATGTACAAAGATCTAAAGAGGTATTTCTGGTGGAGTGGTATGAAGGGCGACGTGACAGAGTATGTGATTCGATGTCTCACTTGTCAGAAAGTGAAATTCGAACATAGACGACCTGGAGGTATGGTACAGTCTATGCCAGTTCCAGAGTGGAAGTTTTATGATATCTCCATGGACTTCGTGGTGGGACTACCACCTACGAGAGGAGGCCTAAACATGATTTGGGTTGTTGTTGACCGACTGACTAAAGTTGCTAGGTTTATTCCGATGAAGGATACTTGGAAAGTGCCAAAGTTAGTAGAGCTATTTGAGAAAGAGATTATCAGACATCATGGAGTTCCAAAGACTATTGTTTCAGATCGAGATACTAGATTTCTCTCACGATACTGGCGAGCTACTCGCGAGGCACTTGGCACTGAGTTGAAGCTTAGCACAGCATTTCATCCTCAGACAGATGGTCAGTCAGAGAGGACTATTCAGACCTTAGAGGACATGCTACGAGCATGTGCCTTGGATTTTCAGGGCAGCTGGATAGATAGATTACATCTCATCGAGTTTGCTTACAATAACAGCTATCACGCCTCTATACAGATGTCACCTTTTCAGGCTTTATATGGCAGACCATGCCGCACACCTTTATGCTGGGACGAGTCTAGTGAGACCGTCATCATTGGGCCTGAGTACTTGGAGCAAGTCCAGGCAGAAGTTCAGCAGATCAGAAACAGTATGAAAGCAGCACAGGACATACAGAAATCATATGCTGATGAGAGGCGACGAGACCTTGAGTTCGCAGTTGGCGACCAGGTATTTCTACGAGTTTCACCCATGAAGGGTGTATTCAGATTTGGTCAGAAGGGCAAGCTAAGCCCGAAATTTGTAGGACCCTACGCTATCATAGAGCGGGTGGGCCTAGTGGCATATCGACTTGATTTGCCAGCCGAGTTGGGCAAAGTACACAATGTTTTTCACGTGTCTCAGCTTAAGAAATACATGCCTCATCCTTCTCATGTTCTACAACCAGAGACACTCTCTTTAGAACCAACAATGCGGTATGTGGAAACACCGCAAAGAATCTTAGATAGGAAGACACGAGAGACTCGAAACAAGTCTGTGAGCCTCGTGAAGGTTCTTTGGTCGAACCACGATGTGGAAGAGGCCACATGGGAACTCGAAGCTGATATGCGAGCGAAGTTTCCCTCATTATTTACCGACTAGGCACTTTAGTCTAGGGTACGGGGGCGTACCCCTTCTTTTGGGGGGTAGAGCCTTTTTCATTTTTGAGTTTAGTGTGCACTTTGTTGCACCATTGTGCATTGCATTTGTTGCTTTTGTGCATTTCAGTTGTTGCACTTTTGTGCATTTCAGTTGTTGCACTTTTGTGCATTTCAGTTGTTGCACTTTTGTGCATTTCAGTTGTTGCACTTTTGTGCATTTCAGTTGTTGCACTTTTGTGCATTTCAGTTGTTGCACTTTTGTGCATTTCAGTGACACCTTGTCTTGTATGTGTTCTTGTGTAACACTGTGTTTAAATATACCTTGTACTTCTACTTGATTGTGTGTACTTCATTACACTACAATGGAAATATTATATGCACTACGTTGCACCATTTGAAATGAAAAGTGATTGTGTTCACTACCTTGCTTTACACTGCAAGTATATGTTATGACATTCCAAGTATTTCTGTTGTACTTGATATACACTATGAACTTAGGGATATAGAGACTTGGGACTTGATCCCTAAAAATTAGATTGAGTTATGGATATTTAGTGGAACTTGATTCCCCCACAACCTTATACTTTAAATATGAGACTTCGGGGCGAAGTCCTTTTTTAAGGGGGGTAGATTGAAATACCCCAAATCTAAATAATATTATTAAATCATTATTTATTGGAATATAATCCAAACATAAATCAGTTCACGTACGCATGCAAACCCATGCATGAAAACGTTACGTAAAAATAGTCGTTTCACCATAAACGCTAAAACGCCTTAGAAACATGTGATCAAGCATGACCTTGTATGACCTTCTAAAACTCAAACCAAATGGTCATACACTCATTATATGAATATATAAATATATTCCCTAAGCTATATTCAGTCAAATACGCAAAACGCTCGGGAGTGCTCACGCGCGCCCCTTAAAGCAAGAAAAGCTCGGAGGAGTGCCGAGGTGGCACGAACTCCTATAAAATTAATTCCTGGAGTTCCTAATATCATTATTTACCATTCTAAAGATAACCCACGAAGTGGTTCATCAAAATTCAACAAAAACCACAGGAGGATTTCTTAGCGCTCCTTTTTGGCCCGGGAGTGTCCCGATGGCCCGTAAATTATGTCACGGGTTGATATAACCCCATATAACTCAATGTAACATCTTAGTATATGTTTATTTACTATAATAAGTGTTTACAAACACTTGGAACTCATAAGAACAATTGGTTTCCCAAAATTTCCTTAGAGCACAAAAACACACCTTCGGGTGTCACGAAAATGCATTTTACGCAATTACCTTGTAGTTTTTGACATGCCACGAATTGGTAATCTTAAAAAGGGTTAAAATGACCTTCTAAATCAGTTGGTGTGACTAGTCAACAAGGTGCTCTATAGGGGCCGATTTTAAGGGCAAAAACTAGTATAAAATTTGCCTTAAAAGTTTATAAAAGGCTTTAAAACATAATGACTCATCATCCCATGTGCTATAATACTTAATGGCAAAGAAATGTGTGACTCATTTGACCAGAGAGCTGTCGAAATTATGCTAGAGAACATGGCCAAGTTGGCTAGACAAAAACAAATGCTAAAAGCAAAAAGTAGATTCCTTTTCTTTTTGCCTTTTGATTTCTTAAGCAAGTAACCTTCCTTGCTTGTTTCTTAGCTCTTCTCCACCGGTTTTTGAGCTCCATTCAAGCCTCCAGTTCGTGCACCTACATGAAGAAGAAGACAAGTCAATTGACATTGAAAAATGAAAGGAATAAACTCACCTTTTCTCACCTTGTCTTTTAGCCAAAATAATTGCCTTGTCAACTCTTGCTTAGTCACTCCACATGGCCGGTTTTTAGGCTGGAAAAGAGATCATTTATTGAGCCAATCAACCATGAATTAAACTAAGGAAAAGAATTGTCAAATGACATTAAAAATTTGACAAAACAAAATCAATTTCCAAAATGCCTTCTTTCATTTACGTGAGTGAGCTTCACTTTCTTCCTTGCCCTCTTCTTGCACGGTTTGGTAAGCTCCCTCATCTCTCTTCTAGCTTCATCTTCTTCCTTTGAAGCTCTTAAGTCCATTAATGGAGTTTTAACTTCTATCTTCATCTTAAGGTAATTTCCTAGCATTTCTTGGCAAGTCTTGAAGCAAAACTCTTCCTAGCATATCAAGGTGGGTTCGGCCACATTTAGTTCTCCAAGGGGATTGTCCAAACCAACATTAAACCAAGGAGCATCTCAAGGTTATCTTAAGGTAGGTTTTAAAGCTTGAAAATCCTTAAAACACATTTTGTGTGTAACCAAGTTCTACCTCTTCTAAGTCTCTTTTCTTCTTCATTTTGATGAAGGAAAACTTGCTCTTCATCTACCTTTGGTGAGCCGAAATTATAAGAGAAAAAGTCTAAGGTAAAGTATTGAAAAACTACTTACAAATCTACTTAAGATCTTTGTTGAAGATCTAACTCCTAAACACCTTCACCTCTTGCATAAAACCGAAGAGGAGCATCAAGTTTATCTAGGAGAAAGCTTGGAGATTCAAGAAGAAGTTCAAGCACTTAACCACCTTTGTTAAGAAGTAAGTTCACTAAGTAAACCCTTATATTATAAGCTTTGTTAAGCTTCTAAAAATTGTACAAAAATTATGTACACCTCTTAGGTTAAATAATACCGAAGCTATATGGTTTTATATGCCAAAAATATAACCTATAACATATAAGGAAAATATTTACCTTAAGACACACTTTTGTGTCACAAATTTTAGTTATGTTATATAACATTTTATGCCGAATTATCAAGGGCAAAAGTTCTTTATTTTTAGCTTAGAATTTATATAAGACATTACAATAATTTATACATGAGTTATATAACTCCTATGAATTTATTTATAATTATCTAGACATATAAATCCACTTTTATATACTATATGGTCACCAAATAAATATGGCCGAATGGTTTATGTGTTAAATGGATTTTAATGAGCTACTTAGGTATATAAATTTATATCATAAAGTTTGGTGAGTTAAGAATATTCTATTAGTGTCTAAATGACTAATTAATTAACTTATGTGGGTTAAATGTAATTTTTACAAAGTTTAGTGTACTTATATTAAAAACCGAGAGCTAAAGGGCTGTTTGGTGTAATTATAATATAATATAAGGTTAGGAATTAAGTTTAAGAATTTTAGATAATTTAAACAAGCTTTGAAATAACTTTTTATAAAGTTTTGGGCTATTATGTAATTTATAAAAGTTGTTATGAAAGTTTAGAATTTATTAGTGGGCGAATTCATAATTAAGAGAATTATTAGGTTCACTTTCGAAATTTTAAGGGATTAAATATTTAGACTATAGTTTATAAGTTATTAAGTAACTATTAGAAAGTTTTGGGGTGAAAATGTAATTAATGGAAAGTTCAAGACCAAAGCCAAATTCTTTGGGGTTAGTTTGGTAATTTAGGAATTTATAAATATATACTCGGCATTTATGGAGAATTAAAATTAAAACTATAGTTTACATGACATTGTGTAAAAGTTATAAGATTTCGTGGTTAGATTGTAATTATAAGAAATAAATTATTAAAGCCGAGAATTTAAGGGGCTAAGTTGTAATTTTTGAGAGTTATAATATTTAAAAGCTATATACCAAAATATTAGGGATGGCTTTGCAATTTAGCTAAATAAGAAGTTAAAACTCTATAATATAATGAGATTAGAATTTAAATATAAAGTTTATGAATTAATGTGGTTGATTTATAAATAACCGAAATATAAGGGTAATAATTTAGATTTAAATAAATATAGGTCCTATATGGATATTTTGAGGAATTAGAAGAAAGAATTTTAATTAAAGGAATTATGGAATTAGAACTATGGTTTCTGTTTATAAGGAAAAAAGTAAAAAACAATAAGTATTGTTTATGACTAAAAGGAGAATAAGGAGATTATAAGAATATTATGTCATTGTAAGACATTTAAATATAGTTAAGAAAATTATAAGTTGTTATGTCACTTAGACAATTAAAATAAACAACAAATATAGTACATGAATATATGAATACATATAAGTACATAAAGGATTTATAAATAAATCAAAAGGAATAACAAATAAGTTATACATTAAATCATGAGGTAATTAAAAGAAATAAACCTCAATGAAATAACAAATAAGAGGTTTGTTGAAAGATCCAATAGGATCATTATATAAGGGTAACATAAATTAACCCTCTCAGTTAATCCTATTCTAGGACTTTGTTTGACCAGACGTTGACCGGGAATTTACAAGCAACAGTCTACGGTGAACGGTATGGGATTCTTGCAACCTGTTTTCTAACGGATTACACCGGCTTGTGTGCTATCTGTTGTTTGAAATACGACCCAGATAATTAATGTAAAATGTTGTTTTACTCTTGTGCACTGTTGTATTATTTCATGAGCGTGATTGTTGCTGACTACAACTTGTATGTCCCACGCATACAAACACTACTATACCAGTGGATTAAATACCTGCGTTTCAGTATACCGAGGACTTGTACTCAAGTCTCTCACTAACTTCACTTTATAACAACGTCATTATCCTAAACGTGATAATTGACAATACACATTGTGTTTTTGTTTAATGTCTCTATATGACACTTAACAAATATATACTTCGAGAATGAGAGCCCAGTTGGATCTGGCCATGCATGCTACGGGAGTTGTACCTGTCTCAGGTCGTCTCCTACTACGTCGCGACGGAACATTCAGTTGGGAGGAAGACTCTATTCCTTCCGGGATTCAAATGCCCTTCAGTTCGAGGAAGACTTTATTCCTCTAGTGGGTTCTTATTTCCCACGCCATTCAGTTCAGGGTTTAACTACGTTATCTCCTGGGGTTTTTATACCCAACCTTTCTCTATAACGAGGTCACTATACCTCCACTATTTCAGATATTCAGTTATAACGGTCAGTCCCATTGTGTGGACCGACTATCAGTAAAGAATTTCAGTTCAGCTAACTCGACCTTCTGTGTCTTGTTCTATGTGACATTATTGTCCTTGTATGGATACTTGTTATTATCAGACTATGCTTGTTTACAGCTTTATAAAAATGAACTGCATGTGTTCGACAAAGTAGTTGGTGTGGCCCGGTAGACGATGGGCTGCACGTTTTCCATACCAGCATTGTTTGCTGAGCCCCTTTGGGGGCACCCCCATTTTTCAGGTACCTGAAGTTGAGGAGATCACCACACTGAGTGTAGGTGGGGTAGACCAAGCTTTGGGAGTATACTATTAGTTAATTGTTTTATTTCAGTATTGTACTTTTGGGTTTGATTCCTAGTATCTCGGGTTGTATCTGTATTCCAGACCGTGACATTTGAGGATTGTATTTGGACTTAGCCTTGTTGGTCACAAGGGTGGCCAACGGCATTGTAATACCGCCCGGTTGTTGTATTTATTTCCGCTGCAGTTGTATTTTATTTGGGAGTGATCGCCGTTCAGTTTATTGGATTTCGGGTTGGGGTATTACAGTTTTGCTTAGGGGGGTTTTAATGAGACCCGATCATAACCCGTCAGTTTCTGTTTTTAATATAATGGCTATATGCCTAAATTATCAAAAAAAACATAATCACTGTGTCTTGGCTACTTTCCCAATCAAAATGATGGGAACGCACGCCCCTGTGGTTGCATCTTGGAGAGAGGGGTAATAAGCGACAAAAGCAGGGAATTTATTAAATTGCGCCTGATATTATGAATGGTGCGGAGAGTGGGCAGTCCCATGTGGCAAGGGGAGAAGTGGGTGCGACCTTCCCTTTGTGTCCAAACAACATTGTGGCACCATTCGCCTGCTATCAGGAGAGAGAAATGGAAGGCGACAAATTAATTGATTAGGCCGGAATTAGTCCAAGTCAGGCGTGGCTTACCCCTTGGTCCAAGGTTGTGCCCATGGTGTGATAGAACCACGGAGAGTATGTAGCACGTGCTGTTTCATTGTGCGAAGATAGGAGGATATGGGAGCTAGATTCTATTATGGTCGTCATTTGTCCCTGAATGTTCTGGACAAATTTTTAACCATCTGATTAGTGAAATAGAACATCAAAGGTCAAGATAATATGACATTTAAAATTTTTTATTTGTCAGTTACAAACTCATTTGATATGGTGTTACTTGGTAGTTGCTATTTTTTCTCCCATCATATAATTATAAAAACTCAGAAAAAAATCACGATTATCTTGATTCTCTTCCCTCACGCCATTTTGCTACGCTCAAGAAAGTAGCCGTCTGCGCCTCTTTCATTCTGTTCTTGCGCCTTCACCTTGCGGAGGAAAATCATTGGAATTAGAATTGCATCGCGCATCTTAGAATCATTGGAATTGGAATTGCATCGCGCACCAGATTAAGATGGGGTTGAAAACAGTTTATTCCGAAATCGGTAATATAATCAAACTTATTTTTAGTCCCAGTATTTCTAGACTCTATAAGCGTGGAGTAATTTTTTAGAGCGGTGACGATGTTCTCCTTTATTCAAGCAATAGTATTCTTCTTCTCACACGTATCTGAATAAATCTTTACAAATTGTTGTATAAATGTCAGTGTACCATGTACAGATACCAGTGTACCATGTACAGATACCAGTGTACCATTTTACTGATACCAGTGTACCATTGTACAGATACCAGTGTATCATTGTACAGATACCAGTGTATCATTGTACAGATACCAGTGTATCATTGTACAGATACCAGTGTACCATTGTACAAATATAAGTATACCATGTACAGATACCAGTGTACCATTGTACATATACTACCAGTGTACCATTGTACAGATACTACCAGTTACCATTGTACAGATACTACCAGTTACCATTGTATAGATACCAGTGTACCATTGTACAGATACCAGTGTACCATTGTACAGATACCAATATACCACTGTACAGATACCAGTATACCACTGTACAGATACCAGTATACCACTGTACAGAAACCAGTATACCACTGTACAGAAACCAGTATACCATTGTACAGATACCAGTATACCATTGTACAGATACCAGTATACCATTGTACAGATACCAGTATACCATTGTACAGATACCACTGAACCATGGTACAAGTAAAAAAACATATTATCTTGTTTCTTAATCGATAACTTTAAGCTAAAGATTTTTTCATATTCTAGTAAATCATAAATTAGAGTTATATTAAATATACAAAATATGTAAAAAGAGCAAAAAGAGCAAAAATAACTTTTTTTTAAACAAACATAGAGTTTAAAAAAATGGAGAGAAGTTATAAAAATCACAACGCCTCAAGTAAGCTAAAAAAGAAATTTGTTTACAATGAATTAAGTGATTAATAAATATTGACCGTAACATCCAAAGATTTAGTAATTATATCGGGTAGTTTAAAAAATTACGGAACAAAGGAATAAAATATATGTAAATTTAAATAAATATACACTATTTATGGTAATTAATAAATAAAATATAAAAAGATAAATTTAAATATGAGTGTTTCCGAGCAAACCGCATGCAACATTCCTAATATCTGCATTCTTCTCCACAGAAGACCGTTGCCCTACGTGAATAACAAGCTAGGGACAGTCCTTTGTGAAGTGGGTGAAGAGACCGCATCGAAACATATCAGTGGTACTTGTATGTGATACACAATATGGATTCAATTCCCTCAAGAACTATTTGATGACAAATGGTTGGGCAAATTACAGATATTTTTGCATGAAATTGGATAAATTAGGGTTTAAACATTTTACATTAATCGATAGCTATTGATCTTCCATACAAATACATTATTTCAGAATTTTTTTAAAGTTTTGCTCCCCTCTTTTTTTTCTTAGGAGGATGGAGCATATACGGTACTTAAAAGCCTTAGGGACAATAACAATACCATAAACAACAACAACAACAACAATAATAACAAGGGAAAATTCACAAAATGCCACGATTTGAGTTTTAATTCATGATATACCCCCTTTTGGAAAGTTGTTCATAAAATGCCACGATTTGAGTTTGAAATTCACAAAATGCCACTGTCCGCTAACAGACGTTAGTTTTGCCGTTAAGTCCCTCGGGTAAATGACCAAAATACCCCTAACGGCAAGTTTGATTTTTTTTTTGGGAAAATTCATAAAATTCCACGATTTGAGTTTGTAATTCACGATATACCCCTTTTTAGAAAGTTGTTCATAAAATGCCATGATTTGAGTTTGAAATAAATTCAAAATGCCACTGTCCGCTAACAGACGTTAGTCTCGCTGTTAAGTCTCTTTGGTAAATGACGAAAATACCCCTTATGGCAAGTTTAATTTTTTAAAAAAAAATAAAAAATTGAATTGCGTTGATTCGACTGTGCAATGACTATTTTTATGAATTTTTTTAAAAGTACACAAAATACCCTTGTTTGGTTTTATAGTTTACAATATGCCACGATTAGAGTTTTATGTTCACAAAATGCCCCTGTTTTTGCTGTAACGGCTAGTTTGAGCCCAACAACTCTTTTTTGCCTATATAAACAAAGCACAAACACCATACTAAAGCCATGACCTTTTTACAACTATAATCAATGAAAAGTTTCAAACAATTCATTGTGTGACTATAACTAATTTGTTCTTCTGTTGGTGCTGTTGTTAATGTAGTGATCTAATTGTTGTGCGCACATCTGTTTAGTGGTGGTTTTGGTTGGTTTTTGTGGAAAGATGTGAAAGTTATTGTAAGCAGAAGTGTAAACAGCTACAAACACATGATTTTTTTAGCATTAACATATATGAAAGTACTTCATAGCTTGCGGATACAGATTACAGTTGCAAATACAACTACACCCAAAGAAACATCTTCTTCATGCTTTGCCTCATCTCTTCTTAAGTTCTTTCTTTATCTCCTCCCTAATGCTATTGATAGATTCGCATCAGCTGCCATGCTCTCTTGATGTGGAGCTTCAGAATGAGCAGATGCAGTAGTAGAGGTAGAGCCTATCATAGTTGAGTACGATTTGGAGTAGCCCAGCATGTCTTACCCTAGTGAGAAGAGTATATCGATGTTGCAATCACCGGTGCCCACCACTTGAAAAATCAGATGCCTAGCAGTTATAGTACGCCCTTCCAACCGAAGTTTCTTTGCGGGAGAGGGTAAGGTTTGATGGGGCTCTACATTTGCAATGAATTGTTTGAACTTTTCATTGATTATAGTTGTAAACAAGGCCATGGCTTTAGTATGGCGTTTGTGCTTTGTTTACATGGTAAAAGGTCTTTATATAGGCAAAAAAGAGTTGTTGGGCTCAAACTAGCCGTTACAGCAAAAACAGGGGCATTTTGTGAACATATAAACTCAAACCATGGCATATTGTGAACATCAAAACCTAAATAGTGGCATATTGTAAACTATAAAACCAAACAAGGGTATTTTGTGTACTTTTAAATAAATTTTAAAAAATAGCCGTTGCACAGTCGAATCAGTGCAATTCAATTTTTTTTAAAAAAAAATCAAACTTGTCGTCACGGGTATTTTCGTCATTTACCAGAGAGACTTAACAGCGAGACTAACGTCTGTTAGCGGACAGTGGCATTTTGTGAATTTTAAACTCAAATCGTGGTATTTTATGAACAACTTTCCAAAAAGGGGTATATCGTGAATTACAAACTCAAATCGTGGCATTTTGTGAATTTTCCCGGAAAAAAAAATCAAACTTGTCGTCAGGGGTATTTTGATCATTTACCTGAGGGACTTAACGGCGAAACTAACGTCTGTTAGCGGATAGTGGCATTTGTGAATTTCAAACTCAAATCGTAACATTTTATAAACAACTTTCCAAAAAGGAGTATATCGTGAATTATAAAATCAAATCGTAGCATTTTGTGAATTTTCCCTAATAACAAAAATGACAAGAACAATAACAAAAGCAACAACATCAGCAGAAAAGAGATAATTGAACAATGGGACCAGCTGAAACCATAACAATGGGATTCATAGTGGTACCCAGTTGCTTCATGTGTCTTCTCAATCATTATATATATAGCGGTTCCATGGTCTAATGGGGAGATTGGACCTATTTTAAATGATGAAATTGCCGCGGCCGATCACTCTTTAGTTTGTTAAGCATGTGAGTTATTCACTAATGATTTCCACCTTTTAGGCGGCCTACATTCACTACAACATACAAGTTCTATTGGTGCAACAAAAGTTGCACCAATAGATCAAAATATTGCTCTAATACGGTAATTGGAGCAAAATGAATCTTGCCCCAAGGTTGCACTAGTTGATTCGCTACAATAACCAATTTGATGCAACTTTTAGTTTCGCCCTATTTGTCTTGTACTATTAGTGCAACAAAGGTAAGCTCAATTGATGAAGCACAAACGGTGCAAAAAAGTCGCACTAAATGACTCAACCCAATTAGTGCAACTTGTATTAGTTGCACCATTTGATCAATAGCAAATGGTGCATGTTGCAATTATCGCACCATTTGATATATAAAAAAAAGGGTGCAAATGCATTTGGTGCCCCGTTTGATCCGGTGATAGCTTACGTCAAACCAACACCAAATAGGGCACCTAAAAATAGTGCACCATTTGTAACCAACTAATAGTGCGACTTTTATGTTTGCACCATTTGCTATCTGAATAATAGTGCATAATATATAAGTTGCACCATTTGATCAACTCCAAATAGTGCAACTAATTTTATTGCCTCGTTTGTTTTTTCCCGGCAACCCACCTACCACATAAATAGGGCAAATGTGTATGTTGCACTAATACATATAGGACAACAAGAGCAAAGTGTTGTGTTACCCTATTTGATATCCTTCAATTAGTGCAATTTTACTTTTATTGCACTATTTAATCTAGCATTTGGTGCAATATAGATGCCCTATTTGATCTTTCATATTTTAAAAAAAAATCTACATTATTTATAATATCAATAGTCTTATTATATTATTAATTAAAATCTTAATAAACATGAAAATCACCAAAAATGGGTCAAATATTATTTTCCAAAAAAACTTTTGTATCTGTCATACAATTTTGATAAACTATTTCTTATCATTAAACTTTATAACATACACAACAGTTATACACAACTACCGCTAATCTTTAGATCCACTGCTATTTATATACATATTTTCTGTCTCAGGTTTCACACATTTGCACATACTCATATCCCCAAATTCCCGCTCCTACTGTTCGAAACTGAAAACATCAGCAAGCAAGTATGTTGGATGTAGGAATGAGCTCGGAACCACCAAAATCTGAAATATATAAAAGTTGACAGTACATTAATCAGATAGAAATGACAGCAGCGGAATGAATCAGCAGCAGAATGAATACCACAGCAGCAGTAGAATGAATACCACATAACTGCTATTATATTATTATCTCCATCTCGGGCTACAATAAACTATAGAGAAAAAACAGTAGCATGCAATATTTAATTGGAGAGGAACCATGGCAGTGGTTTTCTGTAGTATTCTGGGTCCTGATAAGACAAATATGGAGTTGGTGGATGCGGTAGAATTAGTAAGAAGAAAGAAAGGAGCAGTAGGCATAAATATCAAGTACAGAGGCATCACATTGCTCTTCATTTCTTGCAATCTGTCAGCCCAAGCTCATAATGTGGATGAAAGGAATTCTCAATTCAGACAAATATCAGATTTCCTCTTCTTAGAAAAACTAAGACAGCATGATTCATAAGTCCAATTAATTAAGCTTCTGGAAAGAGTAAACTACCGGATGATGCCTTCAAAAATCTTGGCTACTGTAAAAGATGACAGTGCAAATACCACTGTGAGGATCATGTGTGTCCAAGCAAACTGGCCAAACTGATACTTGTACATCTTCTTCTACAAAGTAAGAATGAACCACATGATTCCTGATCACTTAGTGACCAAGATAAGAAAATTAAAGAAGGATAGTAGCAAAATAGAAAAAAGAAACTTGAAATGCTCATGATTCCTGATCATTTTGTAATCAAGCTGATGTTTTTAGAGACCTGAAGCACAAAACAGATACCTTCAAGGACACCTGAAAAGAAATAATGAAGCTCAAAACAGACAGATAGACATACATTAATCTACGAAGAAAAAGAATTAATCGAGTCAATTGAAAACAGACATTAAAATAGACAGACATACAGAATTTCAACTGCAGCAAAGCCACCCAGTCCAGCATTCATGTCCATGATATGAACTAAATTCAAGAAGCAATTAATTGTGAGGTAGATGAATAAGGACTAAGTCAGCAATAATGAAACGATCACACATGAGCAGATGATCAGTTTCTAGAAATGGTATAGACAAATCAAAATACTAGAATCAACAAAAGTTATCCAATATGATACACTGAACCGTAAGAATTTAATGCAGTCTAAGTAAAAATGTGAGTAAACACGAGTATCAATTGCATGCATACAAGGTAATGAATCAACTCAAACAAAATGATAGACACACAATGATATCTTAGTTTACCCCTTATTCCGTCAACTACAATGGGATTAAATGTTTACATAACATAAGAAATATGATTAGTGATCACTTTCACGCTCATTTAATGGAAGAAATATCATCACATAAGCTAAAAGTTTACATAAGGGTGTACTACAAAACACAAAGAAA
This sequence comes from Limonium bicolor, assembly GCA_023374045.1. NCBI lineage: Eukaryota > Viridiplantae > Streptophyta > Magnoliopsida > Caryophyllales > Plumbaginaceae > Limonium > Limonium bicolor. The sequence goes on from JAIOTZ010000488.1 coordinate 18,679, forward strand.
AAAAACATTTGAGTTAAACATGGGATGTGGCAAACAAAAGTGAGTAGGTGACATAGACAAAATCTTTTGACGGAATGATTGAGTTGAACCACAATTGAACTGCTTGGAGATTCATCATCTTGCGCCTTTGAACATATAATAAATGAATTAGCATCATGAAAGACGAGACAACAGAGTTATACCCCATATAGTGAATATGAAGAGTATGCCGAGGCACAACCGGTACCAAGAAAAGATAGGAAATATGCCTTGTTTGAAATATTCTTTGGCACAAGTGGGAAGATTGCAAGCAAAGCCAAAACCAATACCTACAAAGCCAAGCAAAAAAGCAGTAAATGAAATATCAACTTATGGAAAACAGAAACTTTAAAATTATATTGCTCATTTGTATCTAAACCCACAAGATACACTTTTGGATAAGACAAAAAAAACATAGAATATCAGCTCAAACAGAAGATGTCATACCCAAGCATTGACTCACCAAGAAGAATTACACAGAACTGAAATAAACAAATTACCCTCTATTAGAAGAAAGGACGAAATACCTCAGTTCTTCTTTCTTAGGATCATAGAGCTTGAAGAAGAGAAAAATATCTTCCTTAGTCTTGTCAAGAAGAGAAATAAGCTTATATTCATTTTATATATGGAATTCAACGTGCTGTTAGTCATTATCTTGATAGTTTATCTCCAGCCATCATTTGCACCGCTAGTTGAATTCTTGGGATTTATACGCAATTCTCAACAACACTACTTGGATTATGTACAATATATAACTAGCTAAGTGTACCTTTTTGATTTAGTGATTGCCCAACTTGATACAAGTGTCATGAGTTCATAGACTAGCTTTCAAGCTGACTTGTGGCCCATATTCATAGTTTTCATGGAATGTTGTCATCTGGTGGGAGCATTGCTGTTGAAACTTAATGGCATCCAAAGTTCCCTTATCCATTACCCGAGCGAATTTCCTATCCAACTTTTATTCAAGAATATCAGCAACCTAACAATAAAACAAGATATCTATAGAAGTAGTTGCTTGTATATTATATCTACACAATTTCAGTGTTTATGATCGCATCACATGCAAACAAGCCAAACCCAATTTGTTATTATTGAAAAGAAAGAAAAAAAAGAAGATAAAGGTACTCGGTAGAAAATAATTATAGAGTTTTCAGTTGTATGTCTACATTGCGGCAGAGAAAAGATTTTTAAGAATGGGGAATGAATAAAAAAAAGCCTGTACTTACCCACAGTTTTGATACTGCACTATTAACATACTGCTAAGTTATATACAGTGTACTCAACAGAACATAAAACAACACTACTTGAACATACTGCTAAGGTATATATTGCATATATTTCTCACCTTCAATGCACCTATCAATCCACCGAAGGGTGCAATACATACCCTCTTCAATTCTGGGACCTGTAATGGTTGTTTTCACGACGTCATCAAGAGCCATTATTATATCAGCTCCGATTCTGTTCTGTATAGACCGGAAGTTGGTTAGCACGACATGCCGGCCGAGAAAGCGGTGCAAATAAAACTCTTACCTGAATTTGTATGGATTCCTCAAGAGTCAACATTATTGGTTTACTATCTACTGGTGACTGTAGTAAGAAAATAAAGGATTGCTCAAGAGATGAACTCTCCATTTTGACCAAAATACTCACCAATAGCAGACTGTGTCGTCAAAGAGTAAATACATTTAGACTATACCATGGATCCTTAACTCATAAATCTATCCACTTAGATTTAGAAGACTATACCAGTTGTCTTCTGGTGCTACAGACATCAGTCTTCAATTTCTCAAAAAATATCACCAAAAAAACTCCTATACAAGAGGAAGAATGAAGTATTTCAAAACCACACCTTCAAGGCAAAAAAAGCTAATAATAGCAAATGAAATCCATCCTCGTGATAATAAAGAAACAAAATAATAATGCTGAGCGGGAAATAGTAAATCAGATTCAGGCAATAGTCAAGTTTGGTGGAGAACTTCAAACACGACAGGAGGCTAATTGTGCAACAAATTCATGTTTTCCAAACATAGAACTAAAGCATGGAAAAAATAGGCACATATATATATATCATTTTTCCATGTACCTAACTTAAGATTCAGTCACACTTGTACTGTAAAGCTTGAAACTAAAAGTGCTGCTAGTTTGAAATTACGGTGTAAAGAAGGTATTCAATGAATGACAACATTCTTCGAAACTACCAATCATTTGAAAATATGAAATAACCTAACACAGGAGCAGTCAATACTGAATCTCATAACCAACAAACAGATGGACTATAAGCAATGATAGCGGCTTCCGTAGATAGCAAATTGCAAAGATGAAATAACATGAAATAGCATATAGTTGCCCTTCAAAAAACCTGAAATTTTTAGACATGAAAAATTATATGAGCTACTGAATAACTTGTTCAACCATAAATTTTTAGAAGACTGAAGAATGAAAAAGAAGGGAAAAGAAAAAAATGGAGTAGTACTTCTTTTGATCTAATAATGTTGCACTCTGCTCCAGGAACGTAAAAACCTCATTTACTGTGCATTGTATAAATCCTCAAGTTTATTTGAAACTGTAAAAAGAAAACTACTTTGCTATCATTAAAGAGAGAAGCAGTTAATGTGAGAATCTTGAGAACCATTTATCTTAAAACTAGATACAAGAAACTAAAATAATTGAGAACACTAGTAGTTCTACAATTTAGGGTTCTCAATTATTCAGATATTTTATGCATGTTCAAACAGCAATGAATCGATATTTGAAAAGACAATTATTCAAGAGGTTTAGCTGTCACTCATATACTTTTCTTTTTTGTTTACCTGTTTCCAGAAACCTGGGGAATCATCTCCCTGTTGGATGAAGCTTGGTGAGTCAACTGGTATACAAATATCACAATTGGGTAAAAGGCTTGCAACTTGGCGCGATATAAAGGAATCACATGGTGTAAATTCATATCTGTGCACTAAACAAATAATGGTAGCCCTAAACAGAAGACAACAGAGCTCGAGTACGCCGAATAATAGCCGAAACGTAGACTTCCGAAACAGGTTAGGGGGTAGCAGTACCAGAATCGATGACTTCACTAGATAGCCGAATGATTGTTGTTGTAAGAGAGTCCGAGTACGCCACCGGCTTGTTCAAGCATGTTGCTCCCCCGCGTGCCAGAATGAAGATAATCGTGAGTGAAGTGAAGAAGATGACTGTGATAGGTTAGAAGCCAATACTCAGTTGTATAATAGAAGTGGGGTATTAGTGCGAAATTAAGTTTGCACCAACTGACCGCATCTAATAGGGCATAAAATCTGTTTGTTCTAATTGATGGCAATTATGAAAGATGCACTATTTTACCAAACCAAATATTGGGAGAGGATACTTGCACCATTCAACCATTAGGGTGACTGTAATATAATTGCACCAATTGATGCTATCTATTAGAGCGATATGAAGTGTGCACCAAGAGATAGTTAATCTAGTTATGAAACTCACTACACTACTAGTGCGACTAAACATGAATGCACTATTAGATACTATCAATTAGTGCAAATTTAATGTTGCACCACTAGGTTAACTACTTGATTACTCGGAAATATGTATGGTTTTGGGAGATATCAACAAATAGGGCGACATAAATGGCTGCCCCAATTGATATAATCAGTTAGTGCAAGATTTTATGCGCCCCGTTTGTTCATATCTATTAGGGCAAGTTTTTTTTATGCACCATTTGCTGTAGTCAAGTAGTGCACTTTAATTTGGCACTGTTTGTTCTAACTTTTTTGGTGCACCCTTCTAGTTGCACTAATTGATAATCTAAGCTTGCCCCAAATACCCAATAATGTTGTAGTGATTATGAAGACATATTATGCAACAAGACATCGTGATGTGCTCAAGGAAACTTACTAACTGCAGATGGTCAGTTATCAAAAAAATAATAAAATAAAATAATAACTGCATATGGCCTGAAGTGTTCTTTAGAGGCTTTTGGTTTCAATTATTTTAGGGTTCTTAGGGCATCCACAATGGTGTGATTTCATCCACATTTGTCAGTAAGAAACTAAAAAAGATTTGCATTGGTGTAGAATCCACCCAATTTCTTTTTCATTGTTCCTTGTTTAAGGAACATACGGAAAATAAAAGCGATTGGTTGTATATCTGGCATGTTCAATAAAAAAATATTTAATCATTTCTAAAAAGTTTTACAAAGTAATAACTATTTTATGAGTAAAGTAAAAGAAAATAGTGGGGGAAAAAGAAAAAATAATGGGATGAGTGACAAGGTTAAGGAACCCTCTTATTGTAGACATGAGAGTTGCGCAATAAAAAAATATTTTCTGGTGATATGACACCTAGAAATCTGTTAAGAATCTCATAACCATTATGGATGCTTTTAATAGCCTCGGTTGATGTGTATCTTAACAGAACACTTCCAATTCCATATACGCAGCTTTGGTTGCATATTTCTCTAGTTTATATTTGCTTATGTCATGTTTCTTTTGTGCAGAAATTTTGAACTACTACGGAGTTCTAACTTGTTTCTGTTGATCTCTGTCTCAATACTTTCAATTTCCTAAAAAACTATTTTGACCGCATATTCTAGAGTGGTAAAACAGGGTAATCTCATATCGTTGGGTAATGCATATTAGGTCCATTCTTTAGTTGATATCGAATCTTTTTGTAAGCAACTATCTAAACTTGGGTTTGAAATCTACCCACTATAAAAAAAAACTTACATAGTTACATGATTTCTTATATATAAAATTCTAAATTCAATCTTTAGGAGTTGGGTGTCAAATATGCAACCCAAAAGAATAAGTAACAAATTTGACTATCTCGCTTCTGATCTAGTTAGATGGCTTTTATATTAAACTACAATGCTATTTTGGTCACAACTTAATTTTTTATATGAAGATTGACAAAATCATGCCACTTTGAATGAATAACCCGACTGAATGGTATAATACTTTTTGCTTAAGACTAAGATATGTTTTGGTTTGAAAATAATATATATGTATGCACATTAACATATTTTTTTATTATTAACAAACATATTTTCGGGTTTTGAGTTAGATCATGTGTTTGGATCTCTACCCTAACCCAACTCACAAAATCAACTTATTACTCTGACCCAACCCAAAAAATAAATAGATCAATAATCAAAACTCTAATCTGTAAAATTATGGGTTGGGTTCGGGTTTGATCCGGGTTGGATCAAAATTGTCAAGTCGCCTTGAAACTGCATAATAGATTTTATAGGAGCAAGATTTACAGATGTTATTATTCACTCTCACCAAAGCGAAGATAGGGAAAAACACTTTATCAATTTGATTATAAATAAGACGTACAAAAACATATTAATTGATCCTAAATACTATAGCTAGCTAGCTCATCATCAGTACTGCCCCGTACCAATGGCACTTTATTCATACAAGAATGATATCATATCATAACACTCGAACATCCACTATATTTAAAAAGCCAACATTGCAATTTTTTATTTGTTGGAGAAAGCAATCTTATTGTATAACTAGTTCACCAAATGCAGATTGAATTCCACTAATTTTTAATTCAGCCACCACCGCCCTGGCCATATCCACTTCCGTAACCTGATCCATATCCTCCACCACTCCCAGACCCGATCCCACCGCCACCTCCTCCTCCGCCACCACTGCCTCCTCCCTGTGCTCCAGAACCAACCCCACTGCCACTTCCGGATCCATAGCCAGAACCACTTCCGTATCCTGACCCACCTCTACCACCCCCACCTCCTCCACCAGAACCTCCGCCACCACCCATTCCTCTCCCGGCATTACCAAGACCAGCACCACCTCCATAGCCAGAACCCGAGCCACTACCGTAGCCTGACCCACCGCCTACTCCCCCTCCACCTCCTCCCCCAGAACCACCTCCACCTCCACCGCCTTGGCCAGCTCCTACCCCTCTTCCCAATCCCGCCCCGTGTCCAGATCCAGACCCGGATCCTGATCCATAACCACCTGGCCCAGAACCACCACCCCCCACCACCTCACCACCACCGCCACCTCCTCCAGCACTGCCTCCGTACCTACCTTGTGCATCACCGTAACCTCCCCCCGAACCTGATCCAGACCCAGAACCATATCCGGAGCCACCAGAGCTCCCACCACCGCCTCCACCACCACCTCCTCCTCCGCCACCACCAGCAGCAGCACCATGTCCTCTAATGAGGCCTTGCTGCAAGAGATAGCTCCAGAAGGAGCATCACCACGAAGGCAATGCTTACCATCTTAGCATGGTTGGCCATTTCTTTTAGCAACTTTAATGAATCGCTAGGTAGGGAATAACGAATGATGAATCCAAGAGGGAAATTTTCACTGTGTTTATAGTTTATGAGTGTAGTAGTCACGGATCTGTAGAAAACTTGAGAATGAGAATGTGTGGTTTACAACTAAATTATCCACCTATTTATAGTGTTCTTCGAGGAAGAAAACTTATTCTCAAACCTTGCTGGTCGCTAGATCAGTCAAATCCCGATTGTGACAGTGGGCTATTACCGACTTTCCTACGTCTAGTTTTTGACTTCAGAGGCAAGAGCGGTATCAGTATTAGGATTTAGGACGAAGACCATTAACTAACAGCAGCAAGTCAAATTTTGTTTTCAATTAAATTAATGTATACATTACATTTGAAAATTTTGCGGTGGTAGAGCGAAATTCCATGTAGACTACAAACATCTGCTGTTGTTTGTATTAGCTCGAACGACTTGAGGTTCTTCCTTTACTGGTTTTCTTTTCCCGCCACGTCCGTTGGCACATATACAATTAATATAGACTCAATTTATTAGTATAATCTCATAAATAAAACAAATAGTACGTACTAAGAACGAAAAGCACGTATCAGTGGTGTTAGGCTACCCTCTACTCAATCCGTAAGAAAATTTTCAAAAGTGAACATAATAATAGATAATTGGGCCAAAGAGATTTGCTCGCCCCCAATTTCTCCATTCCTTCGTCTTCCTCCCTTCTTCACATTCATTAGACAGCAATAAAATTAAAATCTGTTAGTTGTTTATTAAAAAATCAAAATGCTCTCTCGATCTCTCGTCATTCTTAGTGTCATTTTCAATTTCGACGGCTAAATTTATTACATTGCCTGCGGTTCTTCTTGATCAGCTAGAGAAAAATTTCTCTGTCAATTATGGCGAGGAGAAGGGAAAAAACAATCAACGTCGGATCTTCCGAGACCGGTCGGGTTAACAAACTGTAGTGTTGGGGTTTGTCATTATTAATGTGATTAAGGTGATGAGTTAGCATGTAGTTATTGTCTTGATAACAGAGTTATAATTCAGGGACTCACGGTGAGAGATACCGTAACCTCAAGGTGGTTACCAATAATTATAATAAATTGAAACGATTAATTGTATTATCCCAAAAGTTCCCAGATATTTTCTAAATTATATATAAATTATAAAAAATAATTATATATTAATTTGAGTGATACTTAATACTCAATATTTATTAAATTATCAGTTATTTTTTCATTTGCATACATGTTTTTAATAAAAAACTTTGTTGAATATTTGTTTTAAGATTTTTTTTCTTTTATTAATTAATTTATTGTTTTATATGAATAAAGTTCACTAATAATTATTATTTTTTTTATAATATTTTCTCTTATAAATTATTTATATACATTAATAATTAATTGATTCCAACTAAAAAATAACATAACACTTAAATATTGGCCCTGTGTCAAAGCTCCACTTGCACGCCCTGTTCAAACGTTAAGATAATTTGTGTTCAAGAGGAAGTTATGTGAAACGATAATCATGAATTTGTCCTGTAAGGGGGGGGGGACAAAGAGAGTTGAAAAAGAGAGAAAAATATCAAACAAAGAAGAAGGAAGAGAGTGAAAAAATAGCAAATTGAATCAATAAAAAAAGAGTCACATCGTTTCAATGTCAAAATTCTAATCTCCCATTTATATTCTCTCGTCTTACAAAAGATAATTATGAAAATTGAATTATAAGGATGAAGGTTTTGCTTGAAAATTATGACACATGAGAAGTTGTTAAAATAGGTTGTGATGAGTTTGTCGATAACACATCGACTCCCGACCAATCCAACTGGTGGGATGAGACAAGTCTCATCGACCCCTATTGTGAAAGAAAGGAACCTATAAAATCTTATAATTAATGATAAGCTCACCCTCATGCAAACCTTAAGTAGCAGGCTAATATCAAGTGGATCCAACAGGGGGATGAAACAAGACCTTTTCCTTTATCCAGAGGAAGTTTAACTAGGATGGTTTTTAAAAAATCTTATCTTAGATTGTGCCATATATAGTTGGGTACTATATATGCATCCAGTCCGGAAGAAGGTGAATCCTATGGTTTTCCATTTTATAAATTTCATTACTAAGCTGCAAAGTGAATTTGAAACTGCCCTGCTAGTAGCATAACATATGTGAAAGTCCTCTCCTCTATTTCCAACACCAGATCACTTGGGTCGTATGGGTTCAGTGCACTTTTTTCTAGTCTGTTTGGCATGAAACTGGGAATGACAAATGTGTGGCAGTTAATGACTTCTTCAACAACTGAAATAAAAATGCAGGCCAAACACGATACAGTGGCGGATCCAGAAGCTTTGTCTTGGCTTGGGGGCAAAAAAATTTTTTTACACTGTCACTCTTTAAAATATTATGTCATTTTGTATTTATTCAAAAATTTATAAGAGTATTTGACAAATTTTCAAAAGTCTCGGGGGCTGGTGCCCCCGGGCCCCCTTTGGATCCGTCACTAACGATAGATGTTTTTCAAATCTTAAGGTGAGAATTGTTGGTTTTAATGATTTGAAATTATTTATTATTTAATTTTATCTAGAAGAATAGCTTTTGTAGGTGTGGGTTGTTAAGATATTTTTTAATAATTAGTTTAGAGATATTAGCCTATAAAAGTATATAATTCCCATCAGTATTGAATGTAAGAGTCGCGTATTATTATTTTTCCACTCGTTTCTCCTTATTCTTATATTTTTAACATGGTTTCAGAGTCCGGGTTCAACCTTAGGTAATGCACCACCGTCTAATGGATACCGAGTAGAAACGAGTGCACATAAGTCGAGGATTTTAGTGTACAGTCAAAGTGTCCAAAAAATTTCTTCAGCATGTCGCTTTGTGTAAATTCAACTGGATTAGATAGTTAGTTAACTCGTATAGTCCTAGAAGAAGAATCAACAAAAACTAACTTTATAACATTCTTTACCATACCTTGGTAGAGACTGCTACTAAAATGACAACTAACTCAAACAATTAATAACACTAACTGTCTTAGTTATGTAAACTTTCACAGATAAAGAGATTTAACCCATCTCTACTAAAATCATGTAACTAGGATAATATAATGTGTGTTTAAAAGACAGCTACTTAATATTTAATCTTAATCAAATAAATATTTCGCCAAACAAACAAATCAACGCAGCAGCTCCCACACCACCAACACTGACAAAACATAAGTCCATATATGAAGTAGAGGCTCTGTATTCGTTGTTGTTCCCATCTCCCCTCTTTTAATTTCTAGATTATCACCTAGGGTTGTAAATGGATGTGGTGGGTATTCTTTTTCTTCTCTAAATTTGCATCCAATTGGATTTTACTTAAAGAGGTTTTAACAAGACCCAAGATATGCCCATCCATCTGATTCTCTAGGAAACTTTCATCTTTAATAAATCGGCTACAAGCCTAAATTATCTAAAAAACTTGAGATCACACCCATTAATGGTGGTCATTGATTCCGAATAGAACCGGAACCGAATGGAACCGCAACCAGTTAGAACCGGTCCGGAACCAGAACCACAGCCAAACGAAGTGAATACGAATATAGATTTCGGGATTCGAGACCGAACCGGACCGAAACCGGAACCGGATCCACCAGGAACCATCCAGAACCGGCCTTGCATTCAAACCGCCAGAATCGGAACCAGTGGAACCACCCCGAAACCGGTCAAACCGCCATAAAAAAACTGTCAAAATTAGGCCGAGATGCTATGAGATTTACCCAAGTCCAAAGTCCTACGACGTTTGAAGCTTCCATTTCATAAAAATTACCTATAGAACAATTCATTCTAGTAATTTCACCTAAATAATGTGTTATAGCGCTGACCTTGTGAATTATTGATTTTCGCGTAACCTATATACCTGTTTTCCAAAACACTATACAATTAATTCCCTACGGGTAATAAACATGACCCTGCAGCTTCGCATTCAATCAAAAGTTTAAAAAATATCTAATACCTATTAATATCTTGAACTATCTGTTTGAACATAATATTCATGATTTGTAAAACATATTATGTAAATGCTAATTAAGATTGCAGGCAGGGTCAATACAGGTGAGTTTAACTGTCAATGGTGATTTTCAGATTGTGAAATGGTATAACTCCTACTATCAATGTCATTATCTACGTGTGAACAGAATACATATACATGCCATCAAAAAACTTCGTTGATGTTAGAGTTGTGTAAGTTTCTAAATACAAGTTCCTATCTCATCAAAGGCGGGGTAAATCCTAATCCATACTAGTTCCTATCTCATCAAAGAGGAAGTAATCCCAATTCATACTAGTTCCTATCTCATCAAAAACCAAGTAATAAGGGCATTCAATGCTGATACATACCATTTACATTTATTGTATGAAAAAAGTGACGACCTTCAAACTATCATCACTATTAATTGCAAACTTAAGGACTTCTCTAGAATTGTGATGTGATCCTCATATTAAATTTGCCCCAATTAGTGGTTTGTTAATCTGAATATTCTTTGGACGGTTGTTCCCCTTGCCTGGGAAAAAAGAGAATTAACCCTCGGACAGTCTCAATAGGTTAAATTCTAGAAATCAATGCTTGCTTTTGCAACACAACGAATACCACGCTTCTTCTTCCTTTTCCACCGCAGAATACCAAACTGGTTTCATAAAAAACTCAGGCTATCTTAGCCTGGAGAGTGAGACACAAAGAAAATTGATCCAGCCCAACCCCACAGCAGAATAGAGTGAACAATTTGTTGATCCAAAATCGCCTCTGAAAGCAAGGTTGGCAGAAACACGCTGAAGATAAAAATCAAGAAAACTGCTAAGGTAATTGGGGATGCCAATTATGGACTCCCAAGCAGATACAGAGCTCCATTATCATCCAGATTCAGAGGTATGCATGCTGTCCTTCTGAAACAAGATACTCCTTGAGAGAATTTTCAGATAATTTAACTAATTCATTCAAATGTCAGCGAAAGCTGAAGATCATTCATCCGATGCTTGATTATGTCAATTCACCTCTCCTGATTTACTAAGCGGTGCACTTTTCGTTTTCACCTACTAAACAGTTAATTGAGCTGGGTCAGAAGAGGGAATTGCCCATTTCTATTTTTTACTTTCATTTATTAACATAGTCAGTTACAGAACTACTCCAAGCTCTGTAACCGAAGCTCGCATAAAGAAAATTTGAATAATAGTATATAGCACACCAAGAAGCGACGATCAGAGACAGATTGAAAATTTCCGCACCCAACCCAATTATCACAAGAAACAAACTTTTCCATCAAATCTCTCTATTGTTTGATTCGTAACACCACAGGCCAGAAATCATAGTCAATTCAGTTCAAGAAGAAGAAAAAAAAAGCCAGCACAATTGACCTTCTGTTCCAATCCTAACTGCCCTTTCTTAAAATTCCACTAGTTTACTTACTTCTTCAATACCTCCTGTGGTGTCTTGGCGACGATGGAGACCGCGTGGAGACCCGCCTGGAGTTCATCGGACAACAGGTCGTAGACCATACGGTGTCGTTTCACCAAGTTCTGGCCGTCGAATTTGGAGGAAACAATCTTGACGGTTAAATGGGTCTCGCTCTGGTCGTTATCCCTCATTGCGGCATGGCCGGCGTGCTGTGAAGAGAAATCTTCGATCTCCACGGATGTCGCTTCGAGTGCCGGCTGGAGTTTAGCCCTAATCCTACTCGCCCTCGATGCCAACGAGGTCGCTGCTCCTCTCGCGGCCATGGATAGCATCAATTCACAATACGCGGGCGGGAGTGTGGGTTTGTTCTCTGGCTGGTTTATTTGGTCTGACTTCCTGAGTGCGCTGTCGTTTTTGTTTTAGGTGTACGAATAAATGAAGGAGCTGTGTCTGGTCAATCTCGGAGATCGCCAGTGCCTTCCGCCTCCCGGTGCGTTTATTCTTTTACCTTTTTGGATAAAGCCAGGTGCATTTATTCTGGTTGTGTTCAATATGGCATTTCATTAGTATAAATGTGGTATTTTTGAGTTTGGTATTTTTGATAAAAATTTCAAACTGCTATATCCGAATAACAATTTGCAAAACAGTCACAAATATATCAGCACAAAATAACCACAAAAATGATTACTGTAAACAGAGGCGAAGCCAGAAAACTGTAATTAGAGGGTGAGAATATTTTAATAATATTAATTAATTTTTAATAAATTAATTTAAGTCTTCAATATTTATAATTATATTTTAAAAATGATATTATATATTAAATTTGACACAAAATTAAATTAAAATTGAAATATATAGATTAATATATTATAAATTAGTTTATTTTCCCTTTATTATTTTTAGTTTTTTTATAAAGATTGGTATACTAAATTATAAATTAATGAAAATAATATGAAACAATACTAGTAGTGTTTTTCTAAATTGTTTATTCGGATAAATAGTCTCTTAAAACTATTACTATCTATCAATTCTAATAAAACATTCTACAAGGAAAAGAGCAAACTAATAAAAATTACGATGTAAACTTTCAATTATATCAAAATTATTAGGGTACAAAATATTAGTAGTATATTTCAGAAATATCAATTATAAGTATTCAACATGCTAAGTAATAATTAATTACAAAACTGTTTATACAAACTATTATGGTTTGTCAGTATATCAAAGTTATTATATGTTTTATACCGTGCTTAATAATTAAAGAATAATTTTATATGCTAATATATGTTATTTTTCATTTCTTGGCATATCCAGTATTAAATTTAAATTTATGTTTAAATTTCATTAAGTAATATTTAATTAAATAGAATATATTGTTTTAACTAATAATATATGTTTATAATAAATATTTTATCAACAATTAAACATATATAATAATAAAATAATATATATTCGCTTACAGTCAATTATTTTATTATTAGAAAGAATTGCTATTTCATTTCAATGATATTATTTATTCCATTAAAAATTAAAATAATCTTAAGTATTAATACATTTGAAATGTCATATTAAATACTAATATATAATGCATAAAATTATATTTTTGTATATAACATCTAATATATTTGCTCTAAATACAATGGTTTATTTCTTTATTTTTTCAAATATATGTAAAAAATTTATTTATAAATTAATATGTATACATATTATAAATTAATTGTCACTAAAATATTAATAAAGAATATTAATTATTAAAGGCAATAATTGAATATCTACATATAGTTTAACTTTATTAACAAAAAATTGTTTTAAAATGTAATATAAAATTTTTAACTGTAACAATGAAAACGGTAAACGCACTGCACAAAACTAACTTATTCAAAACACCCAGACGAAACCGCCGCTGCCGAACACTAGTTTTCAAAACAGGCACAAAACAACCAGCAAAACTACCACAAAACAGCCAATCAAAACAACCACAAATATACCATGCCCAACACAGTCTCTATCTTTGCTTTTAACTTAGTGTCGTTGGGTAACTAGATTAATTTTAAATATCCAGATAAAGCTGTGTTTATTTTTTTGGAAAAAAAAAACTAGTTTTATCAATTGGGTGTTCGGTAGGAACATCTATCTAAAAACTAGCTTTATCTGGCAACATATCTAAAACATCCTTATTCCATTATACTGTATATTATTTGCTTATTTTAACAGAATCAACACCCTTTCCTATCGGCACTCTCTTTAACAAAATCAACACCCTTGCTTCGTAATACTGTACATCATCGACCTCACCCTGACCCACATTTAGACAGGAAAACATTTTTCTTTCAAAAAAAATACTAAAAAAATAATTCCTGACAACAAAATCTGATGCTTTCACCCTCTATAAGTTTTTCAAAGTGAAGAACATGAATTGGCTGATGCCGCTGATCCATGGGAATAATACAGCAATAGGGTTGGGATTTTCTGAAATACGGCAACAGTTGAGGTAGAATGAGGGAAGAGGGTTGCCGACTTGTCAAGGTTAATTTGATTGTAAAAAAGGACAAAGGATAAACTTGTACTTTGAATAGGATCAGAAAATATCAAAAGCAGCTTAATGTCCCAAAAGCATCAAAACCAACATTTATCATAAAGGTCTTTTTGAGCATTAATCGGACCTTTATGTTGCTGTTTTTTGAAAAAATAAAACTGTTTTTTTGTTGAAAAGCAGAATAAATGTCGTAAACGAACGGTACCTTATACTTCTAACAACAACTACAATAGAGTTGATTCAACCCTATGTGTAAGTAAGGAAAAAGAAAAAAGTTCTACAATAGAGTTGAATCAACTCATTTTATCTCTTCAAGTTGCTTAAATAAGAATTGTACTTGCTCTATTCGTATTGATTCTTGGTTTGCATTGTCTGTCTCCTCTTCTCTATTTACGCCCCTTCTCCACATTTCTCTCTTTGAGTGTGCAATAAAATAATATAGTACTAATGTTTAGAACCAATAGAAAAATAAAAATAATAAGAGAAGAGAAGAGAAGTTAAGAATTTTTGCTATTGTAGAGGAAGAAGTTTCTTAACAATTAAAATATAGTTTTAGTGATATGGTACATAGGGATATTTTAAGAAACATTGTGTTGTGGTTGCTCTAAGTGGTCTCAGGATGATCAAACGGTTAAAATGGATATCCGTTAATCAAAGTTTAAAATAAAATAAGGAAATTTAATGAAATGTCACTGTTTTTTTTACTAATTCATGAAAACCACTAAAAAAAGGAAAGTCACAAAATGACACTATATTTTCTAAAAAATTCATGAAATGTCACTATAGATAAAAGATAAAAATACCCCTATTAATTAATAAAGTACTTTTAAAGTTCACAATATGCCCCTAAGTGTTAAAAATTAACAAAAATATCAAAATACAATAAAAATTGTAAAAAAAAAAACAATTAAAAATTATAAAAATGATAAAAATTAAAAAAATAAAAGAATTTAAAAAAAAAATATCATTAAATATTAAAAATATAAATATTTCATTTTTCAAAATTTATTCAATTTTATGAATATTGAGTTCTAAACAAATAATTTATATCAATTATTCTACCAATTTAGTACTATAAATACTGAATAAATACCATAATTTTTATCATACATTTTTTCATTATTATTTGCTATCAATTCAGATTATTTATTTCTTAAAGTAAATATTTTTTTTATATTGCTGATAAAATTTTAAAACTAAAATTCTAAACATAATAATTTATTTGAGATAGAACGACTGAGAATATATATATAACATACAATATTAAATAGTAAAACTTATTTGAAATATAGAATAAAAAGTTTTCAGAATAATAATATACAATTTACTTCGAACGACTTATAATGAACATAACTCTTAACCTTAAAACGATAGTGTTTGAACAAGATCATTTTGAGAGTTAAGTTTTACATACAACTTTAGTAGCTAGTATTTCAATATGGTAATGAACTAATGATAGTAATACTTTTCTTATTCATGAGCTATAATTCTATAATTTTATATAGCTACAAAGCTTCTATAATTTTTCATGAGATATACTTCTATATTTTTATATAGCTGCATAGTGTATCAATTATTTTACCTTAACCGTTACGTATAAGATGTAAAATACATAATAAACATTTGTAATATTACTTTTGAACAAAATATCTTATTACTTCTTATCCCGTTAGGAATCCTACCTGGATAAACCATGTGGAATAAAAAAGTTAAAACCTAGTTAAAGAGAAAATAGGAGACTTTTAAAAAAACATAAAATAGCTAGAATAATTAACTATAGATATTTCTTAAAATTTTCATTGTATTCTTGGTTTTACTATTAGATATCTTCCATTGTGTGCAAGTAATTTTACATTCTCATGTAGCACATAAAATATACTAGTGGAGAGAAGAAATAAAAAGTTGTCCCGTCAAATTTTTTAAAACACGTTAAAAATAAGAATACCAAACTCTGAAAACAATCTGATGAAACATTAACAGAGGCTGATGATCAAGTAAAGATGAACAGAAACAGAGACCCTGAAACGGAACCAACAGCCAGTTACTAGGCTGCCAAGCTTACAAGAAAGACAATAACGTTATATTCCATAATTACCTCTTTACCTTTCTTTATGATACACGGAACAGTACAAAAAAAAGCGAGCAGTAGTCTAGATTTTATAGTTCAATATCGACGACAATACATGAAAAACTTATAAAAATTCCTACCAAAATCATACAATTATCACAACATTGACGACGACTCAATTACATCCTCTTGTTCTACTCTTTGCCAACGCAACATGGAAAAAAAAAAGAGAGAGAGAGAGAAATGGAATCTTTAATCTCCAGAAAAGAACCAACCGCACTTACCCCTTCATTCTCATGCATACACACCAAGCCCGCGGAACCTCTTCACGCTGCAAAAAAGAATCCAGTATGGGACCGAACGAAACTTTTTTTCATCAAATGACAAGTACATATTATTATGACTTTCACTTTTTCCTGAGCTTGCGATTAACCCTAACCATCCTGCGGCCTGACTTATCATTGCCACCGGCCCCCAAAGAAAAGCTTCCCCCCGCACCAAGCTCAAAGCTACCACCGCCACCGGGTGTCGCTCCGAACGGTGATGAGTTCTGAGCAAGGCCCACTTGTCCCTGCTGCTGTTGACCGCCAAACTGGAAAGGATTTGCACCCGCTGGTTGAACCTGAGATGGAGTTCCAAAAATAAATCCGCCGGAAGGCTGTTGTTGTTGCCCGACAGGAGGCTGGCCAAAAATAGATCCAGCTGCTTGGGGTGAGTTGGATGAATCCTCAGCCATACTGTCCTCCATGGTCATCTGGCCATTGTTACTGGGTGAAGTAGCCATAGACCCAAAAGGAAACACGGAGCCCCCATTACCAAACACGGGTTGCGAAGTTGGTGGAGGTGTGACAACTGAAGAAGATGGTGCTGCACCAAAACCAAAAACAGGAGTAGATGACAACCCAGCAGAGTTGAACATAGATGAACTACTCGTTTGAGCTGTAGAAGTTGCAGCCCCGAATTGAAATGGTGATGAAGTGCTGGTACTGGCAACTGTAGGGGCAGATGCTCCAAACGCAAAAATAGGAGCAGATCCACTACTGGCAGCTGGAACCAAAGGAGAGGAGCTGAGTCCAAAAGAGAAACCAGATGACGTGTTGTTGTTTTGAGCAGAGGTAGACGAAGCAGCTCCAAAGGATAATCCGGGTGAGGAGTTGCTGGCAGGAGCAGATGATCCACCGAAATTGAATATAGATGGAGCGTTACTAGCTGGTGCGTTACTAGCTGGTGCAGATGCAGAAGTGGATGCTCCAAATGCAAATCCTGAAGACTGTTTTCCATTAACCAAAGAGCCAAAAGCTGTAGTAGAATTAGGGGCTTTCCAACTTGAACCAAATATGCTAGTAGACCCAGATTGTGTACTTCCAGAAATTGTAGTCGACGTAGAAGTTGACGAGCTGGATCCAAGAGCGAAACCTGAACCAGGAGCTGGGGTTGAAGTACCAAATATGGGACTGAAAGAGGTGAGGCTTGCATTCCCACTCGAACTTGGAGGAAGCAAGGCTGTTGAAGAGGTGTGTTGTTGATGTGTAATCTCTGTTGATGCCGCAAAGGGTGTAGATGTGGGCAGGTTGCCAAAGATAGTTTTACTACCTGATGTGTCATGTGATGAAGCCGGAGAATGGATACTGCCACTCGGATAGGTTGCTGAAGCTCCAAAATGAAAACCAGTGCTCACTGTGCCAGAATTGGCAGCAGATGATGCCGGATTGGCTGCATTGTTACCAAACGCAATCTGCTCCTGGGACTTGGATGCAGAAATTGTTGTGACGGCCGGTGTTGATGAGAATCCTGATGTGGCAGCAACGGATGAAGAACTACCAGCAGGGGCAGAGAAGGAGAAAGGAGATAAAATTGAGCTGGTCGTCAAATTATCAGTGCTGCAAGAATTAGGAGCTGCAGCTGCAGGTTTGTCGGTGTCACTGCCACTGGTAGTGACACCAACACTAGCAGTAGCTGCAGAAGCTGTAGTGAATGTGTTAGCCGGGAAAGATGTTGCACCACCATTGGCTTCACTTTGGTTTGAAAACAAAGCTGCTCCTGCTGATGACATTGAAGTACTGAAACAGAAAAGACCACTCATAGAGGCTGAACTATTGGCTGGCGTCACATACGACGTCGGGGTTGCGAATGACGTAGGGGTTGCGAATGGGGAGTCGGATGACGTCGGGGTTGTGAATGGGGAATCGGATTTGGACTTTTTGATAGTATCCACATTTTCCTCGGCCCTTCTATTATCAGATCCAGGCAAACTTTTAGGGGTCTCCATTGTTGGGGTAGAAAACCTAACCACACTGCAAAGAGTTCACAAGCTGAGTCAAACCAACACATTTAGAAGGGTTCAATTTTTAAGAGAGCCAGAAATAGTGACAGCAAGAATATACCAGGCATGACTTAAAAAAAGTTCAAAGGAAGAAAAACATGGTAGGGACACTGAACTGGCAAATCATAATCATAGTATCCTTTGAGAGAACCAGAATGAGTGAAATAATGAACGTCACAGCAAGAATATATCAGCCCTCTTGAATGCAAAAATAAAAACAATACCAGTTTCAAAAGATGAATGTGTGTGCTTGGAAAAAAATGTGTCAACCAATAGCAAATGGAGGAATAGGCCTCAAATGTTTGGAACTTGAAAAAAGGCAGCCATATTCAAGCAATTATGAGCAATTAACTAGAAAGCTGATACACTTTGGATCAAATGGGTAAAGTAAATAGTACTTGAAACAAAAGCCAATTGGGACATTAATATCCCCAAGTGATAGATCATGGTGCTGATGGAATTTATATAACTCAGGCAAGCCTTCCTTGGCTGCTTTGTGATGAGAATGTGGTGGATAGAGTGAATTTAGCAGAGCTATGGGGCAAACTTCTCCATCAAAAGATGTTATGATCAGCTACAAAATAAAGAATCTAAGTTGGGACAAGGATAACTTTCCTGAATCCTCTTTTGTTACTTGGCTAGGAGAAACATCTCAGGTGAAGACAGAAGCAAAGGTTTTCCAGGTGCAGCTATACAGCAGAAGTGTGGATACAGTACGGGGTCAATTTGGAGGTACGAGTTCCTAGAAACTGAACGAGGATTGTGGATAGGGTAAGCAATAATAGACAGAAAAGAAATTTATAATTCTTTTGCATTCAATTTTCTCATTTATAACAAAATGGAGAAAAAGGAACAATGGTATTTTTGAAACCTTTTTGTGCTATAGAGAAAAGCTGCCAGCAGTAGTCTTATTATATGGTTGAGATCCATTTATAATCATTAAAAAATATAGGGAAAATTACAACCCCACCCATGATATTTGGCAAAAATATCCACCTCACCATGAGGTTTCAAAAATTACTTTCCTCACCCATGTGATTTCCCTTGTTTTACATCCAGTAACTTTTCAATTTTTTATTCAATACTTAAAAGTTGACCAAAGTTGATGAAACTTTACATGGACAATACTAAAGTGTTATATATTGGTCCAACACGAAATCCAAAGTTTATTAAGCTTATATGCGACTTATCAAAAAAAAATTAAGCTTATATGTGATCCATAGGACCCAATGAAACACGTGACATGTGAACATGTTTTCGTTGGATCCCACATATCACATATGAGTTTAAAAACTTTAAACTTGACATTGGACAAAAATATAACATTTTAGCATAATCCATGCAAAAGTTCATCAATTTTAGACAACATTTAAATATCTCCTAAGTTGAAAGAAAAATAGAAAAGTTGGATGTAAAACAAGGGAAACCACAAGGGTGGGGAATGTAATTTTTGAAACCTTGTGGGTGGAATGTGTAATTTCACCAAACATCATGGGTGGAGGATGTAATTTTCCCAAAAATATAAAAAATAGTCATAAACAATAGGTGCAACTCACCCATCCATCGCTTGATTAATACCCATGTACCATATATGTAATAAATTTCAAAAAAACCCGCCACTCCCTAAACAAAGAGGAGAGATCAGAAGAAACAGACACGACAACATACAGATAGTCCAGGTCCCAGGAAAATATATGACCAGACACTACAGATCTTCAGAAACTATATTAAGCAGAGAAGTACCTGCTCGGTGAATTGGATTTCATGTCCTTCAAGAATGAAGACTCTTGGACGGAGGATGAAGCAAAAAACGATGCAGAAGACTTGTCAGTAGTGCCATTATTACCAACACTTACTGATGGCCTTGCGAAGGTAGCATTGTTAGATTCTGAAATTGTTGATGGAGCAACAGTAGAACCAAGGGCGGAAGATACAAGAGCAGCTGGCAAACTGCTGTCCGGGCTCTTTTCAGCTGAAGCTAAAACAGGAACAGAAGACCCCGAAAGTACATTCTTCTTGAGTAAATTGTTAGCTGGTTGTAATTCAGGAGAAGCAGAAGCTACATCCGTTTTGTCAGCTGCCACTCGATTCTCTTGTAGCATAGTGGGGGTTGGCTGAACACCAGAATTGTCGGGGGGTACTTCATCTCCGTTCATTGGAGATGATGAAAAACCATTGAAGTGCACATCATCATCAAATTCAAAATCCTTTTCACAAGAATACATGGGAACCCATTAAAAAGCTGAACAAATCTAAAGCAACGCTACTCACGCTAGAAATGAAAAGAAAGATACAAATGAATATTACCTCTAGTGCACTCATCTGAAAAGCTCGACTTCTCTTTGGAACGTCAACAGCTGAATTTGAAACATTAGGACCTGATGTCTTACTAGTTTCTGCAGAACTTGGAATCTTAGCTACACCCTTCTTTAGATCATACATAGTGATTTTGTCTTTACTGTCACCATGTACAATATCTCGCTTCACTAAAGAGGTCCGCACTTCACCTGCATCAGGATCGACAGAACCATTATCTTCACCACCATCCTGAGCATGCTCAAGCAAACGGAGAGAATCTACGGTTTCTAAGCTCCGCCTCGCCTTTCCATGTAGCATGGCAGGTGTCATCTCCATGGTGGAGAAACGGTTACCCAAAGCTCCCGGCTTCTTTTCAGAAGGTTTCTCGCCAGGAGGAGTCAACTTCTCCAACTGTTGCAGTATCATTTCTCCCATCTCTATAGACTTGGAAGAAATACGCATAGGTACACTCTTCTCCATCTTGCTAACTGGTGTTTTTAGAGAAGAATAGCCGTGTGAGCTGTGCGCGGCAGAAGAAGTCTCTCCAGCGTCAGAAGTAATCCCTTTACTTAAAGGAAGCGTGCTAGATGAGGGCAAGCCCAAGCCTCTAAGATGAACAAGATTAGACTTTTGTCGAGTTCTTCGGATAGGGCCAACAGAACCAATGTCATTTTCCAGCACTGAATGCCGGCGCTTCAAAAACTGCCACCAAAGGAGTGGCGAAAAAGCAGTCAGATATTATAGAATATATATATCCACCGTCACAGACCACTGAAAATCTTACAGTAGTCAAACAAACAAGTAATCACTACCCTTTGTGATGATGATGATGATGGTCCTCCGTCACAGGCATCAACCCTACTTCCAAATCCCTGAATGGTTTTGCTTACAGTTAACCAACCAGAAAGAAAGGTAAAATGCACTCAACGATGAAATAGATGCACAACAAAACAAGTCTATAAGAGAAACCTTGAGAGCACCAACTGGCTGAACCCTAGAATAAGGACTAGGTGTCCCTCTGTAAATTGCATGTCTGCCACGAGAAAATGGAACCATAATGTTATTTTCCAAAATTCCAGAACTATTATGGGGATTCTGCACTTGAGCCACACCGGGAGTTCTCAGGTGAGACAATGCATTTGACACAGGCACTTCTTCTCTAATTATTTGAGTCCGTGAACCTAGCATTGAAGGAGATACTTTTGTCGTTCGGCTACCCATGTACGCTTTTGCAAGCTCAGCAGGTGAAGCAATACCATCTTCTCTAACCTAAAGCCATAAAAAATAGTGCAAAAAATATAACATCCATTGTAGGTTTTATACATGCACAATATCAGGAACAATATATTGATTGAACGTTTCCTTACTTTAGATACCAAGGCAGGGGTCATAACAGTTCCCGGGGATCCTGAATGAGTAGTTCTGGTATTGGGCTGGGAACCAACCAACTGCTCTCCAGAAAGATCAAGAGCAGCCTGAGAGTTCAGCTCTGTCTTCTCCTCTCCAGTCCTTAGAGTTGCATCGGGCGCACGAGATTGCAGCGAAGTTGCATTGGGCGCACGAGATTGCAGCAAAGCAGTAAGATGGTCAATTTCTGATCTGCAGAAAGTTCAAGTAATCATAACATGGTGAAGCCTAATTCAATAACTTGTCAAGAGGCAATGCCTTGTTAATTATTTAAAATGATTTAACAGAATACATGAGAATAAATCAACATCAGGGGCACATAAACGATACCATCTAAAATCATACCTAAACCACAACAGCTGCAGTCATTAAGACAAGCATGAAAGCCCTATAGTTATGTTGTTTCCATCTAGAATTGGGGTTTTATTTCTCTATATATAGTGGTTAGGGTTTATAGTGGGGAAACTTATTCAATACAAATCAGAGTCCCTTCCAAAAAACAAGATTTATCAATTGGTGAATGACTGGATCCGGAAAAAACCAAGGAAAAAAAAAGATAATTTCATACAGAAAGATATTGTCAACCATAAATGATGTCATGCAGGAGGATATTGTCCACAGAAAACTACAATGGTTGATGACTTATGAAACCAACAATACAACACTTACCTGGTGAAAGTCTTTTGCTTTAATATACTCTCCAGCTCTGACACCCCATTCACCTGAGAACTATTAATTTCGGTTCGGCTATCATGGACAGCTCCTTCATGAAGATCAAAAGAATCCCCCTATAGAATCAGATGTATCACGACAGCGTTAGCACCTATAAATCTCTAAAAAAATTACAATATAACTAATTGAATATGCAATAGCACATTCATATGAATGTGGATTTGAAAGATATAGAAATGCCTTGTGATATATGAATGAAAATATGATCAGTGTCTGAAGACCAAACCCCAACAGTGCAGAAGAGCATATGGTAGATATTACATCAGACTATGACACACGCAAGACCATATTCTCATCAGTGTATTTGCTATTGATTTGCATACTTCTATAATATTCAGTGCCATTACAAAAAGGTAGATACACTGTCCCATTAATATAAGTCTCTCTGCAACAACACCTAGCCAATATACATCCTCTGCCACTGAAATTCGAGAGTAAGGATACTCAGGGAAAGAAAACCTTCAAACTGTTCTCTATTCAATACCCAGAACATGCAGAACATTAAAGATAACAGCAAAGGTAACAAATGAGGTAAACAGAACTTGCATTCCGCCTTTCATTTCACAGATGTCTACAGCTGAAGCCTAAATGCACATTACCAACAGGTTTATATTCAGCTCACTAATAGATAAACCCGACTTGAGGAAAGCAACAATACCGGACAAACTTGACAACCAAAACACACAAAAAAATGGCTCATACTAGAAGCAATATTTCACTAGCAACCACACTGGATGGTACAAAATGAACAAATCATAGAAGCAAATGCACCAGAGCTTGCATTGCTTTAACCCCAAGTATATAAAATAATGCAAGCACCGATAATTAGAGCAGGAAAATCAGTAAGCTACAGTGAACTCAAACAACAGATATTTATATGGAAAATCAAGACAGCATGAGAAAAAGTAAAGTCTGCAATCAAAAGAAGCTAAAACCTACTGGTATGAATATAAGGGTATATACTTACAGCAGTTGCAGCTTCCAGGCGCCCGTCTCTTGGTTCCAGACCTCCGTCTGATTAAGAGGAAGAAAAAAAACATATGCCAGATTAATAGTATTCATAAAGAAAACAAACTGATCAAACCATGAAATCCTTGAAGCAACGAGGAGAATATCCCTAACACACTCATAGTAAAGAGAAGCAAGGAGGCCACCAAAAATAATACATTGCGATCGTCAACATAGCAAGATTTTGGATTCACAAAAAACAAAGTCAAAACAAGCTCGTAGCCAACAGGAAAGGGCACAGATTCACAGCAAACTCAATTCTACACATTCATTACAAGATCTTGGGTACATTGAGCAGGGAACAAATCGGCAGAATTAGATGGCCGATAATCACCCAGACCCAGGTCTCCCCTTAATCTAATAACAGGACAGAAAGAATGACCTTTAAAGCTATATCAGTAAATCCAGGAACCAACTGTTCACAAGATAAAAGTTTCACCATAATAGCAAAAATTTTAACATGGAAATATGAAAACCAAAGATAAAAGGTTGAGTCAAACACACGCTAAACTTGAAGTCTCCCACTCTGCCTAGTGTGAAAGCACATTTCCAACCAATCCAATCCATACTAGCAATTTACAACTACAACACATAACAAGCTTGATGCTATATAGTCTGCGTAAGCAACTGAAACCACAATCAAGGACCTTAACAAAGAATTGATTAGGTCATGTTGGTGAGCATGATTAAAACTGTGTAAGAGATCAAAATACCATACATAGAACTAGAATATTCTAGCAGAGGTACAGCAAGACATCGACAATAGTATGTTACTAAAAAGGCTGGTAGAAAATTCAAGAAATCACATAATGAAGAGGCCATGGATGGCAAACCTCACACCACTGAAATGTGGTCATCAAGGCCCAACATAATTACACCTGGACATGAAAGTTGAAACATGCAATTATGCATAAATTCTCTCAAACAAACAGCAGTTCAATTTATACGCCCAAGGAAAACTCCCAACACTCAATAATGACAGATACGAATGCAGAGGACTTGACTTCCCTTTGCAAGAATATATGTCAACTTTTACTCCTAATAAACCGGCTTCCTAACATCCACTGCCCAATCATGACTGAGCTCGGGCACAAGGCCAAAAGAGAAAAATTTAATTCATGAAACGGCACAGCTCAGCCAGGTAGTGTCAACTCAGGAGTTGCGATGCTACTATATAAGCAACTACAGGCATGGATCCTCAACTCCAGTACGAGGCCAAACAATGAGCATAAATGTTGGCATGTATATTAGCTAATTGAAGTCATCGTTGGAAGATGATCTAAAAGTAATGTTTGATCCCCCAATCACCCTACTAAGCTAAAAAGTGTGGAATAGTGGGTGTATGCAGGACATGGGCAGAACAGTCAGGCCAAAGCGACAACACTTAATTCCCTCACGATGCAACAAAGGCTGAAATACTGAAGTGACAATTTCTAATTGTGTTGTTAGTAGCTGCAAACCAAAATTATGGAAAATATCTAGAGTAGTATCTTCTCCATCCAAGCAACAACCAAGTGCTACAGTCCCAAAAGGAAGTTGTACATGCAATATTCGCCTTAACAAACAATCAGCCCCATGAAGCCAACTCATCATTTCATTAAGGTTCCTTCCATAAGCTGATGGCAATTAATTTCCACATTTAGTTCACTTCCTCCAACAATAAACCTTGAGAGATTGAGACTAATGTTGGCAGCTCCTAAACAAGACAGCAGCGGATTGCATAGGCAGCGAGAAACAATAACATTCAGACCAGAGAGTTTCTTCCTACCTTAATATGGCTCTCAAGAACAAGCAGCCAATCCAATGGGCTAGGACAAATCTACATCGTTGAGCCTCATCCTATTAACCAGCCACAAGAGAATCCCCATGATCGATGATCTTTGCAATCAGACTATTTTCACCATGCATCTATCGTCAAAAGATTCAAGCCGCGTACCATTTCTTCGCCTCCTAGAATCAAGCAATAACCCCAGAATCTTCTTTCATATTAAAACAGATAAGATATGGGTCATCTACAGCACCCTATTCAAGAAGAAAGACATCAGAGAGAAGTTTCGACTTGCAAGTCCTCACTCTCCATTACACGCAGTAGCCAGCATCTTCAAAACTTTCTGGTCCAGCCACCAGCACCTCAATAATTACCTCCTAAGCCGATTTAAGTCTCTTTTGATGCAGCAAGCAGCTCCAATTAGGTAGGTGCAGACCAGGTAGCATACTCCAACCAAATTTAGTTTCAAGTGATAAGCTTAATGAAGAGGTGCTGTTTCATCTCCCCAGGCCACATGATGTTCAAAAATCCCTTGGCTTTCCTTTGCACTAACCTAGATCCCAACTCAAGGAGGGTTGTCCCTAGTGACTTATTGGGGCTGATAAAGTCCAAGCCAACCTGTGGGCCCACACCATGAGGATACCCATCGTTCAACACTGCCTTGGGTAGACAACTTTGCGCCCCCCCACCCCCCAAATACATACTCCCATTCAGTCTCATTTGCCAACTTCAAACCCATGCTGAATCCATACCCTTCCCAAATTCAACCCCACATTGTTTCTCTGATGGATCATTACTGCTGGATCATTACCGCTCGGATACCATGTAGTTTGTGAGGTTTTATTATTGATTGAAGTTGATACAAAACTGATGTGCAATCCTTTATTTATAGAAGAGTCATGTGAGGGAAGAGACACCTTGGAAGAGTCTAGAATAGACCCCTTGGAAGTGTCTGTCTAGGAACTATAAATAAACTATAAAGAATTCGAATAGGTATAATTATTTATAACCTGAATAGCCACTAGAGACTAATAATAACAGAATTAGTAAAGAAACTATTTCCTAGACTAATGGTGTTTTTTCGGTATACATTTGTCAACACATATATCAACACTGCTAGCTTTGGATCATTAGCAACACAAGCAATAAAACCGTTCAGACACTTGTATCCTTCATCCAAATGGCAAATCGCAATCATTACCACAAGAGCATTTGCAGTCATCTTCCTACCAAAATTAACCCCAAATCCTCACCATTTCAACAGTGGAACTACTGAAAACCATCTCTTTGACCTAGATCTGCCCATCATCCTAATCTGCATCCAAGTGAAGTCCTGAAATCAGAACAATTAAAAACCAAATTCGAACGATTAAAAACCAGAATGTTTCATCATTCAATGAATCCAACACAGTGTTTTCACCCAGAATCTTTGGTGTTGTCAGTGGAGCAACTGAAGGCTCTCAAGTAATTCATCCCTTTGAACTATCACCAATGGGCTGCCCTTAAAATAGATTTGATAAAAATTACATGGACTCTAATCACTCCAGTCTGTGGGTCGCTCCTCAATTCGGATGTAGGTGACATCAAATTCAGACCAAACAGACAGCTTTTCAATCCAACCAGGTTCCCATCCATATTACAAACTACCTGTTCTTCAATTCTCATCAAATTTCTTTAATTTCACTTCACTTTATTGTAGCTCGAGTGAATGTCATTGTCTAGCTCGCAACTCTTTTCCACTACCTATTCTACTGCACCAACCCCTACACTCCATATGAGACCTCATCATCCACACCCACGTTACCAAAGTTTAGAAGGCAATTAGAACACTCAAGAACCACATGAAGTGAGCACAATGTTCCCCAATAATGCCGATTATAAACATTTCACATCTGACCTGCTACTCCCTGGCATCAAACATCCCAGTGGACCTGACTTACCTTACATATGCTCTCCTCTCACTCCCAATATACTGACTTCCTAATGTATTATTAGGGTATGAAATAGTTCCAACTTGGAATCATTCAAGCACTCTCACAAAGACTAGAGCAGGCAAAATACTTAACCTAAACGTACTGACAAACACAGTGTCAACAACCAAAGAAGGGAGGAAGATACATTCTGTGAAAGAAAGATCGTGACAGTTGAAATCAGAATTCGCAGCAAGAAGAGAAGCAACTACAAGGACGCCGACAAAGTGAGACGTCAAGGAAGTAAAGTAACAACACCTAATACAGCGATTACTCAACTTAGGCTGTCCCCTACGAATTGCAGCAAACCACTGAAGCGGTTCAGTTTGTTTCCACGTTCACGGCACGGATGGAAGTAAAAGAATAGGCGGAGTACTGATCCAATATACATTCGGTCACTAGTTCAGCAAACCGAATAACATAGCCAGAGACTCAGTAAGCTTGCAACTAATAAGTGAAATGGGACTTGGCTCAAATTGCAATTTGGATCAGGATCCAAGAGCTTTGCTGGAAGACAACATTCAGAAATCACTGAAGAAACTAAGAGGAAAATCATGTCGCGCTCAACAAAGATGAGAACGTGCATTCAGAATGAGGACCGTTACAACGCGAAAGATGCGGAAATTCACGCAGACGCACGAGGTAGCTAGGATTTGTCAAGATAATACCAAAGACGGAGGCGTTCACGCCAAAAAAATAAATATAGAAAAAAATAACAATAAGCAAGGAAGTAATATCATTGACGACGAATGAAACAGATGGGAGAAAGGATGAAAAATAGAACCTGTCAAGCTGATTCCCTAGGTAGTGCCACCCACTCAGATGGTGCTGAGCAGCGCGACTCCCAGGAATTTTCTAATCGCGGTGGTAGGCAGCAGATGTTGCTCCAACCAACATAATCACTTTGGGAAAGGAGAAGGTGAATCCAAGGATCAGGAGCAAGTATTGAGCACGACCGCAACTTCAGAGCATGTAATGGTGCACAAGTCCCAATCCTATTATTCTAATAATGTGTCAGGAAAAGTATCTCTAGAGGAGAAAGACTCGACTACAGAGACAAAAGAGCCTCGAGAAGATACAAAAGTTGGAGAGAGAAATGAGGAGCTCGAGAAGGTCTCGGTTGGCTTGGTCAAAAGTGCTGAAGAAGGGGAATTGCGCGTGGGATCACTATTGCATGCTTTTCCCAGCTCTACTGTCAGTGGGAAGCAGGTGAATGTTGAATGGGAGGAAAGGGTAGCGGCTGTTGTTGTTGACCTGCCTTCGTCCCAAGCGCAGCATGCAGGGGGAGAAACGGGGCCCAGCCAGAATGAAGTGCCGCAAGCGGCGCAATTTGCCAGACATATTCCTACTCGGGACAGGGCAAGGGAATATCTCATTTACTTTTCGCGAGGGTAACGTGTGATTTTGAGCGTTATGTGAGTGCTAAAGTTTTGTGTTAGTTGTTGTCCTTTTTGGAATAGTTAGATTGGCCCTTTAAGTTGTAAATGGATGTGGTGGGTACTCTTTTTCCTCCCAGAACTTTTTATTTAGGGAGGTTTTAATGAGACCCGAACACAACTCATCCGCTTATTTAAGTCAATAATATGACTATATGCCCAAATTATAAAAAAAACCAGTTAAAATATGAAGATGCTCGAGCACTATCCATTATAAACAAGAAATATATTTTATTTCCTCATAATAAATGGTAACATATGTAGATTATATTAAATCGAGCCCCCACCTCCTTTACCATACCCGCTTCCATAACCATACCCATACCCATACCCATATCCAGAACCCGACCCACCACTTCCACCACCACCACCTCCTCCTCCTCCTCCACCAGAACCACCCCCACCACTCATTCCACTCCCAGAAGTTCCATTGCCAATCCCCACACCACTTCCAAAACCTGAGCCTGAACCGCTTCCATACCCTGAACCACCACCTCCTCCACCAGCACCGCCGCCTCCTCCTCCACCACCAGCACCGTTGCCGTATGTTCCCACGGTGTTACCGTGACCTTCACCGCTTCCCGATCCTGATCCAGAACCATATCCTGAGCTACCAGAACTTCCTCCGCCACCTCCACCGCCACCTCCTCCTCCCCCACCAGCACTACCACCATATCTTCCCATCGCATTACCATAACCTTCACCACTTCCCGATCCTGAACCATACCCGGAGCAACCGGAACTTCCTCCTCCACCACCACCTCCTCCTCCTCCCCCCCACCAGCAGCACTTCCATATCTTCTCATCGCGCTACCATAATCTCCACCGCCTCCACCACCACCTCCTCCCCCTCCAGCAGCACTACCTCCGTATCTACCCATCATACTGCCATAACCTGCACCACTTCCTGATCCGTAACCGTATCCCGAACCACCTTTGCTGCCTCCACCACCACCGCCTCCACCACCTCCTCCACCGCTAGCAGCTGCACCGTACTCCGCCAGGTGGCTAGCCGCAACAGAGAATTGCACGAAGAGCATCACCGTGAAGGCTAGGCCTAGGCCTACAAGCTTCGCGTGATTAACCATTTTCACTCTCAATGGTAAAGAATGGAACTACTAACGGCAATTGATACTATATATAGTATTTCTTTGTATGTGAGTGAGTGAGACTGACAATGAAGTGGAGCTTGTGTTGTGAGTTTGTCTGGTTAGAGGGCTCATCCGTTTCCTCTATTTATAGTGTTCATGAGCAGAACTATTCAGCCTTTCTTTTTTTTTCGGAACCGCTAAAGGGGGGCAGTGGGCAGCCACTGAACACTGGCATGGCTATGACTTACCTACTATTGACTTGAAGGTGCAAGTGGGCGCAGTTCGGAAGTTAGGACAATGACCAATATCAACGCGTCAATTTTCTGATTTCCTTTTTGTAGGATGCAATCTGACGCACACGAAATCCCATTATCGAAATTAGTTTGTTTGTCTCCTGGAAGAAAAAGAAATTAGTTTGTTTGTTTCCTTCACCAACCTCGCCTAATTGAAAGTTTCCCTC